>JASCZW010006748.1:0-84140 GCA_034211315.2 Aedes japonicus
CCGGGACCTGGTGGGGAGCGCATCCGCAAGATCTTCTAACGTTGTACCGGACAACGATTTTGTCGGTTATGGAATACGGCTAGTTTTTGTTTTCAGTCAGCGGCTCGGTCACACATCATCAAACTGGAACGTATTCAGTATCGGTGTCTTCGTATCGCGTTAGGTTGCATGCAATCGACTCACACCATGAGTCTTGAAGTGCTGGCTGGCATGTTGCCACTCTTGGATCGGTTTTCAGAGTTATCTCTCCGGCTCCTCACCAGGTGTGAAGTTATGAACCCCCAGGTGATCGAAAATTTTGAGAAGCTCCTTGAGTTGAATCCTCAATCCCGCTTCATGACTTTGTACCATTTGTACATAACACAGGATGTCAGCCCTTCGCTTGATATTTCCAATCGTGTTTGCTTCTCCGACTTCGGAAATTCGGTTCATTTTGATTCATCCATGAAACAGGAGCTTCGTGGAATCCCAGAGCATCATCGTCCTATGATTGCTCCGGTGATATTTGCTGCAAAGTTTGGCCAAGTTGATTCCACTTAAACGTTTTTCACTGACGGGTCTTTGATAGAGGACTCCGCTGGTTTTGGTGTATACAATGAAAATTATAGCGTCGCTCGTAAACTTCAAGCACCTTGTTCTGTTTTTGTCGCGGAATTGGCAAGAATTCATTTTTCTTTAGAAACTGTTGCCTCTTTTACACCGGATCAATACTTCATTTTCACGGATAGTCTTAGTTCTATAGAGGCTATTCGTTCCTTGAAGCCGGTAAAGCACACCTCCTATTTTCTTATGAAAATACGAGGTCTTCTAAGTGCTTTATCTTCACGTTCTTTTAATATCACCTTTGTGTGGGTCCCTTCTCATTGTTCGATTTCTGACAATGAGAAAGCGGACTCGCTTGCAAGGGTGGGCGCTATGGAAGGCGATATTTATGACCGACAAATCGCCTTCAATGAATTTTTCTATATTTTTCGTCAGATATCACTCGATAGCTGGCAGTATAAATGGAGTAAAGGAGATTTGGGGCGATGGCTACATTCTATCACTCCTAAGGTGTCTAAGAAATGTTGGTTCAGGGGATTGGATGTGGGTCGAGACTTCATTCGTGTCATGTCTCGCCTCATGTCTAATCATTATTCTTTAAACGCTCATTTGTTCCGTGTTGGGCTGGGAGAAGCCAATCTCTGTGAATGTGGACAAGGTTACCAGGACGCAGATCATGTTATTTGGTTTTGTACTGAGCATCGTGGAGTCAGATCTGAGCTTTATGATTCCCTTAGGGCTCGAGGTAGACAACCCAATGTACCGATTCGTGATATTTTGGCTGCTCGCGATCTGGAGTTTATGAAACTCATTTATGCGTTTTTGACTAACATTAGCCTTAGATTGTAGTTTGATTAACTTACCTGTTTAGGTTAAATTTGTGAGGAATGTGCCAGTGTGTGATTGCGGTTGTGTGTAAGAGTGTGGTTGTGTGTGTGTGAGAGTGAGCGATTTTTTTTTCAATTAAAAACGTTCAATTAAAAAAATTGTAATTTGAAGTTCTAGATATAAGAAAACCATTGTTCCTTATGCTTTGTTCAGAATTTCCACCCAAATTTTCCCATCCTTAAAATTATTATTCCTATTAACCTCGAGACGACCGCGAGTAATCGGTTCTATCCCCTTAACCTTAGTGCTAAGATAACTGATGTATATAAACATGAAAACTTGGCTCTGTAAAGTTGATTCGGTTGAGCCTGTACAAATAAATGAATTCGTAAAAAAAAAAAAACATTGGGAATGACAAAAAAAGCCCTTCATTATGAACTGTGAATCAGTTTCAAACTTATAGGATTAAGATGGCAGTGATGCGAGAAAAAAAAATGGAACATGCGAAATATCAGGAAACTACTTTGTATTTATTTACGCAATTTTTTCAACTTGCAATAGTAACTGTACTTCAGAGTGAAAAAAGAAAAGAAAAATGCGCGCACACCATTGCGCTTGGAAGACAGCTCATCGCTAGATGGGTTCGGCCACTTTAGTAAAACAAATAGGGTTCAGATATTGTCTATCCTAACATCCCAGCTCAATTTCCAGAACGTGCCAACCCCAAGTTGACTCGATGTCTCTGGGATAGAGTCACCGGTAAAACATCAGTCATGATTTCGGCTACCTGTTCACCGGTGGGGATGTAACGAACAGCAATACGCCCCCGCTGAATCTCCTCACGGATGAATCGATGCTTCAGGTCCACGTGCTTCAAGCGGCCGGTATCCCACTCCTCTTCGACCACCTTAATCGTGAACTGGTTGTCTTCGTGGTACACAAATTGACCCTCCAATTCAATAGCCAAATCCATCAGCAGACGTATCTGCCATATTTCGTGACATACAGCTATGCTCAGTGCCTCCAGCTCCACTTCCGTTGAAGACAGCTAAGTCATTGACTGCTTCCTGGCAAACCTGCTGACACTAGAGCCATATACTTGGAAGAGGTAACCCGTAATCGAACGCCTGTCGGTTGGGTCATTCTTTCAATCCGTATCGGCAAAAGCTTCGATTATCGATTATCGAGTCCTTCGCAGAGAAGATCAATCCCAAATCCAGTCTGTCGAACATCCTGTCCGGCCTGGACGATCATTTCATGTACGTAAGACAATCGAACAACTCTCGGTACGCACGGCTTCCTCCCCTTTCTTTAGGCGCAAACGACACGCCATAGGTGTTGATCTTTCCACGTCCCGGTCAATCTTCATGCAGAGAAATGTTCGCACTTCGTCCGGCATTTCGAACTCGCTTGAAAGCCACCGCTTCACTGTTTCAACCGGTTTCAGTTGACGACTGACCAAAAGCAAATCGTCTACGTACAGCACCAGAATTGGCTGCATCCGAAACCCTTGATGTAGAGACACGGGTTGGTCAAGCTTCGACGGAATCCAAATCGCTCGACGAAGCTGTGAAATCTCGAATTCCAGGTCCTCGATGCCTGTTTCAGGCCGTACAGTGACCGTTTGAGACGGCACGCTAAATTTTTGCCTTGCTCGAACCCCTCCGACTGAGACATGAAAATCTTCTCGTCCAACTGCCCGTTACGGAACGCAGTCTTAACATCCATCTGGCGTCCATATAACGGCTAGAACAACTCGCACGGTGTCCAACCGCGCTACGGGAGAATAGGTTTCACCTTAATCAAAACCTGGTTTCTGGCTAAATACGCGGGTCACGCGTCTTGAATTGTAACGAACCTCCCCTTATGCTTCGTTTCGCTTAATCTTAAACAGCCACTTGCACGTAATCGGTACGCGCACTTCAGAAAACGTCACTAGCGTCCACGTATAGCTCCGCTCGAGGGAGTCCATCTCCTCACGGACGGCTGCCTCACGATTTTTCCAATTCGGTCTCTTCTTCATTTCTGCCAGCAAACTTTACAGATTGTTGACAAAGCTCGTCGCGTTCAGTGTGAATCCCGTGTAGTTCATTTCGTACTCTTGGTGCCAACCCGGTGGCTTCCGACCTGATGATGCTGTCTTGTTGCTCTTCAGCTTCTTCTTCTCAGACCATATGGTCAGCACAGCTATCGAAACTGTCTTCCACAGCGTCTTCGTCCAAATCTCCACCTGATCCATTCAATGAACCGGGAACATCCTCATCTTCAACGTCGCTATCGTTTTCGGACTCGAATACACGAAACGGAAACATCAGAACTGCACCTGGCTTTCGGCTCCACTTCCAAACTAGTTTCCTTCGCGTTCTCCATGAAAACAACGTCTCGCACCACGACAATCTTTTAACGTAGGACTACGTTTTTATTTTCTATACCGGGTGCCGTTTCAAAATTTTGAAAAATGAGAGCGTTACGCAAAAGTGAAAGGTTTTTGAACGCTTGTAACTCTCGTTCGACTTCACAGAATGACTTCATTCATACACCATTTGATCAAAAAGACTCACAAATTTTTCGCATTGAAATTTGAATGAAGTTCAATTAGTATAAGTAGTTCAATTTTTCATTTGAAAATGACCTTCTTTTGCTCCCATACAAATTTGCATATCAACAGGTTGAAAAATGTGTTTATAGGGAACGAGTAAAAAATGTCTTCTTCTTCTTCAAAATAACTTTTCCCCGTCTCACAACAATTTCTGAACGCACAAAGCTATTGGTCGAAAATGACATAATATTTGTGCTACGCTCTGATTGGTTCATACTGCCGCATCTACCGTGCCAGCAATTGCGAAACATGTGGGAACGACCAACCAATCAGTTCACGCTGTGCATCCGTATGCGACAGACGTGTTGGCGAAGCACGTCGGTAGAAAACTCTGCCAGTGAAAACAAAATGACCAGAATCATCCCACATCACCTGCAGATGGCCAGCCACAACGACGAGGAGCTGAACGAAGGAAGAAAGCCCAAGGGAATCGCACTATTTCTCCCGCGTCAATTAAATCCGTCCTTTTTAGGACGACCAGCTTACTAACTAAAGAGTTTGGTTGAAGTTTCCTCTTGTGCTGTTTGTAATTCAGGCTCGGCTGCTATTTGTAATTCGTCACGGCTGAACATAGCATTCATTAAACGCCAAGTCCCGGAGTGTATCACAAAGAACTAACGAACGAAATTGACGAATCCTGGTTGAACAAATAAGAAGACACCGAGTGGTGATAAATCTGACAGCTCTCAGGTTAAAGTGTAGGACGAACATTTTAAAATGCTTCTAAAAAATTCAAATGAAATTATAATTAAAAGCGGTTTGTTGTTTGATCGAAGAACATTCCAGAACTGAATAAGAGGGGCATTATTTTTTATTTTATTATTAATTTGCTGAAAATGTCTTTTTTGAGTAGATTTGTATTTTTCTTCCATCATACAACAAACCGCTTTTAATTAGAATTTCATTTGAATTATTTAGAAGTATTTCAAAATTGTCATCCGATACCTTAACGGCATACGCTGAAGCATTCTCGAGAGCAGCCATTTCTTCAAAATTTAGAATTGATATAACTTAGATTCTGTACTAGATATTGAATATTTAATCACATCAGTTTGTATAGGGAAGCGGAACCTATTCTCACCATAGTACATATATCCATCACATTCTGCAACCATCCAACTTCAAACGTTAAAAGATGGATAAAAATAAATGGACGCAGTAACCAAGAATATATAATCCTGGCAAATAAAATTAGGTCTTGAATATATTTAAAAGCTACAAAAACGTTTCGGAGACTTAAATTTCGTAAAAATAATGAGCAATCAGATTTTCAACACAATTGCTTACCTTTGAACTACAAATTCGTCATATTGATCGAACCGTACTAGAGAATCTACTTGAGCCAGACTCCAAGTATTCTCCTTAATTGCACTATATCCTTACACATTTTCGGTGCGTAATTGCACGAACCATAAAAATCACACTTCACTTATTACACTAGCCACACGAGAATCTACGAATACGTGATAATATACTAGAAAACTATGCGATTAATATTCACAATAATTAAATACGCTTGCACCTATTCTGAACCGTGTTTACAATCGACGTAATCGCTTGATGTTGCACTGCTCACATACTGTATAGCATACACATCAACGCTAGTGTGCGTTTTCAATCATTCATAGAGCATTCTATCCCCCGCGTTGTGGTGTGTCTTGTTGTCAATATTCTCATGGAAGAATAACAAACAAACCCTTTCATTTTGTCTTGGTTATATGCATGCTACCCAACACACTTGAAGTACTGTCAAATGATCTACTTCATTTTTGGGTGTAGTAGTGAAGAGCGTTACCTTGTTTGTATTTTTTTCTTGATTAAAATCAGTACGCTTAACATATGTACACAGATGGGATTAATGTTTTTCGTCATATTATTAATATAGGTGCATAGCAGTTTCAACTTTTCCGTATTAAATTTGGAAGAAAATTATCAGAATCGAATGTTTTGTGTGTTACTAAGCGATTAACGGTAAATGGACGAATAAATTGTGTACTCAGTGTTCGGTATTCACCGATTTCCACTGGAGGTCTGCTTATTGAGCTCAATATAGGTACTACTTCCCTACTTCCTTGCTGTGAGCAATCTGATAGAGTTCGATTCGACGTTTATTCGCTAACAATCAAGATTTATCAATTTGAAATTGCGAGGTAAGTTTGCGAGAGAGAGAGATAAAAGATAGGGAAAAATAAATGGAGCAGCGGTCCTCCTTAACATGGGAGGTGTCAGACTTATCACCACTCGGTGTCTTCTTCTTTGTTCAACCTGGATTCGTCAATTCTAGAAGGGATAATTCGAGCCGAACTGCGACACGTCAGAGACCGACCATGTGGTTGAGTTCGTCATAGTTCCTAGTTGTGCATACCGGATAAGTTGCTGTCAGTGGCAAGCAAATTAGGCAATTTCTGTTAAGAAAATCATCCGTCTAGCGTGCACTAATTAGAACTTATTACTGTGGCACAATGGCTAAAGTTCGTCCCCTTTGATGCAATTTGTATCACACTGCCTTCGTTGGTACCGCCTTCTTTTGTGAAATAGCATCCGACGCCATAACATACCAACTCTTGGCAGAAATTTGACTCAGTCTTACAACAGTCGTGGAGCTGTGCAGTGGCTGTAGCAACGCAGTTAGCGGCAGCAAGCATCCTGGAGGGTGCACTGGTGAGCAGTTGAGCCCTTTTCGCTAAATTTTCCTAAAACATCTGCTATGTTTCCAAGCCTGCCGCACACTAGCGGAACTATCAAAAACTTTCTCTTCATATCTTTCAATTCTAGCCAAAAACATTGTTGTTCACTCTTGGTGCCTCATGGTGATGAGCGAACATCTCCTTCTACATCAGAAAATCTTTATTGAAATATACATTTCAATATAAAGTTTAAATTTCATACCAAGGAAGTAATTCACCGATTGCTCCGAAAGTTTAAAACTAATCATTAAATCGACTAGCGCGTCGTTAACTTCCTCGACCTCCTCAAATAATATATCCTCTGTTGAGTCGATTTTACTTTTCGAATAAAGTGTAGAAATTGAGGCTACAAAAGTGGCACATCGGCAAACATTGAAAACATACACATTCACTGACAACTGTAAGACTATATTTGTTAGGGGTTATTATTAATCTACCTTTTTTTTATTGATTGACATTATTTTTAACACAAAAACTTGTTGCTACTGCAATTTACGGTTATGTGACTATGATGAGAGATGAATCAGCTCGAGGCTGTAAATTTCGATAAGTCTGGGGGACCTGACCAAAGTCAACACTTGATACAAAATTTCAAAAAAAAAACAGTATGGATAAAATCTAAGAAGGGGCAAAGGGACGTCTAATATTTTCAAAAAAGTGGGTCTACGTGGTTTATGAACAGGCCTTTATAAATAAACAAAAAAAAAACATAGCTTCCTCATACTCACACAAAGAAATCACTCCGTTTTGAATAAACAAAATATCGTGTTGCGATTCGCTACAAGGCTTTTATTTGTTTCAATTCATAAAAAAGTTCCGAATAAATTCAAAATTTCATTCTAATCAAACCAATAAAGTTATTTAAAGAAATCACTGCTGTATGATATTAATTCAAATGATATTTTATCACCTTAAGAAATCACTCTGTTTTGAATTAACAAAATATTTTGTTGCTATTCAAAACAAGGTTTCTATTTGTTTCAATTCATAATAAAGATTCAAATCAATTCAAAATTGTATTCATTTCAAACCAATAAAACAATTTAAGGTACTCATCACTATCTGGCATTGATTTAATAATATTTGATTTATAACAATCAAATTTAATTCAAACTTAAATGGTTAATCTAATGTTTTATCAATATATTTGTATGAGCGCACTTTCATACTGCTCGGCAGGCTGCAGCCATATTATTATTGTTTTTCAGTCCCGCCGACATGGTAATTGGCTGCCTCTGCTTCTGGCTTCGATCGTTTTTCTAATGTAAGTTCAAGAATAATGTATTTTATTTTTAATGTACGTATCGATATAAGTATAAATATGTTAAGATAAAAATATAAAGAAACAAATATAAATAGATATTTATAGTTATATCAATAAAACACGACGTTAAATTATATAAAACATGAAGTTTTGTTTCAACTCAATGGTTTTGTTGAATCAGTTCATCAGTTTTATTGGTCTATATATGAACCAAAATTTTATTTAAAATTATTACTATTTTGGTCGATATAACTACGTACTATTTTGTGTGCTGATCTTCAAAATGATCATCACGGTCCTGGTGGTCCAGGTTATAACTTTCGGGAGCTCTACGTCTGAATCTGGTAGGGCCAGGACAACTGAGGACAATTTTGAACCTCAGTTTTTAGTATCGGCAGTTCAAAATTCGAGGTTTTGCATTAAGATATCAATAAACTAAATGCCATGGACCTACCATCCGTTAGAGCTCAAAAACATTTTTCATATTTTTATGTGTTGGTACTGTTACAGTTTACAATGCATGATTTGTCATCTAGCAGTGAGAAAAGAAATAAATTCCTTCTTATACGGTACATAGAGTTAAAAATTTCTCTTCGAAGAAAAATCTGCATAGAATTAAGTTGCCGGAAACATTTAATGCATCGAGCATATTTCTGAATGTAATTCCGAATAGTGCAGAAAACCTTTACAGCTATATACACTCAGTAGCAAAAAAAAAAAGCTGAGCAAAATTTTCTTCCCAAAAACGTGTTGTTCAACCTTCTGTAACTTTGTCAATTATCAATATACTTGGCTGAAATTTTGACAACGTTATAACTAATGTTTCGACCTTATGTGACCAAAATTTTTTGTTGATAAAATTTATAAATTTGAAGTTATCTTAACATATGTGAAAAAAGTTATTTTGGATATACCAATTTCAAAAAACTGTATTTCTGTGAAAAATTTAGGTAGCCTGAAGCTGCAACTTTTGGTGTGGCGCTAGTGACGATTTGCACATTTCAAGCTCGGTTCACAATGGATTATATTTCTTTACAATATTTCTTCTAACAAACTACTAGTATCAGTAATTTAGATGAAAAATTATAGTACCTGGCTAATAAATAATGAAAAAAAAAACAATCCTTGTGAAAACCACTGCACTAAGTACGAGGAGAAAGATTTTTTCTCAAATCAAATAAACGACAAAACACGAAAACTTCCGCCGCGGATATTGTGTTTGCTGCATATTGCCTTCAAGAAAACCGAGCTGTCAAATAAGCACCACACGCAGCACCAAGTTTTCGGCTTCACGGTTTTTGCTCGTGGATGACAGCCGCTTCAGTCCTGTGAAATAGACAAGTCTCACATGAGTAAATGATTCATTTCGTATCATTCAGGAACAAAAGCCATGTGAACCATTCGGTGATATACGAAATGGGAAAACACTGCCAGGGAGTTGAGAAATTTTCCTTAACGACAAGTTCATAGACCGGGCCGGGAATCGAACCTTGCCACCTACAGCATGGTATTGCTTTGTTACAATTGCTTTACCAACTGAGCTGAGGGAGGAGCCTATTGAGCAAAGTTATTGATGATAAAATTGGGAGGAAATTTTTTGCTTATGATCAAGCTAATGCATTTCTCACAATTTTAAAGAAATCCATGATTACGTTCAGACTGATTCTGACTGAATCGTAATAATATTTCGAAATGTACGAACTTTATTTTAAATTTACAGTGTCTCGTGCGATAAGTGGTTAACGAAAACCCAGGAAAAACAATAACTGTCTCCTGAAAAGCACAAACTATTCTGAAAATCGGATAATTTTTAATGGGTATGAATTGTGAAAAATGCACTAATCATTTCACATTTTTGGCACATTCAAATAAAAGTAACTAAAAGCTGAACTAACTTTCTAACCCGTTAGAAAAAATATAAAATAACGGCCTATATATTTCTATACTAAATAATCAGTTGCGAAAAGTGATATATTGTTGTGTTATTTCAACAACACTCGTAATTGGTTAATATCTACCTTGGCTCTCTTTATGTTCAGCCAAGCAAACTGGAATTATCAGGATATCTCTAAATACGTTTAGTATTGTATGGAGAATTCATTATGCGGAAAGTGATAAAATCTCCCTAATATCTCCCTCATATAGATTTGAAAAGAAATCCCTTGATAATGACAATGGCAGTAACAATGCCATAAGGGATCTCCCAATAATTATGTTACGCTTAAAAGTGCATTTGTATACCACCTTTCCCCCCTCCCTTGTCACGGTTTTTGTATGGGCTTTCAAAATGTCCCCCCATACTGCGTTACATAATTAATGGATCTCCCTTAATTATATTTAATTCAGAATTGTTTTTCAAAAAACTTACTTTGTATGTGATTGTGCCGTCGTCATGATACGTAACGTTTACTTTTTCGGCCGTTTCGTGATACACGTAAGGACCCAAGTCAACTACGTTGAGCTTATCTGCTTTTCCGCTGAAGAAATCTTCCATGTTGGTATAATTGAACACGTGAACTCGAAGTAACGGATTTACCGGTGGTCTTTCCCACCATTCAGCTGCCGTTGAGTTGTAACTCAGTTTGAGGTTCTGCAAATTGAAGTTATTATTCAGTGATAAAAAGCCTTGTGTTGTTCTGGAATCTTACCTCTAGTAAAGAGTTGTCGTAAACATCAGTAAACCACATAATAAAAAAACCAGTAACACTGGCAATAAATACTGTAATTAATACACCTAACACTGTAATAGAAAATTAAATAGCAAATTATCATGTATAAAAAGTAAAAAATTAACATGCCTTATAAATAGTGATTGGCGAATGTATGGTGTATACTACAGGAATGCTGGCATAAGTTCTACAATATCAACATCTGTTTCTTTGATATTCATGTTGAAGGTTATGAGCTACGGCAACGTCGCAGAGAAAATACAATAAGAAAATTTAAAATTTTAACGCCACAGTTAAAATGCATAGTAGATTCAGTTTGATTATTGCCTGTATTTTGACACCTACATCGAATAAAAGGTATTTGAAGCAAACCACTTCAATTTTTTCGGTTTTCACAATTTCCGAATGCTTTTCATGATTAACAATTTTAAGTAACTAGAAATTAGAAGAAAAATTAGTATTTTCCATTTAATTCCAACTACCTTTGCTTATCTTGACAGATACGCGTATTTCGTCTACAATGTGCAGGTTTCTTCAGTGTCTCGTACTAATAACTCGACTTACTTAAAGTCAAGTTATTAGTACGAGACACTGAAGAAGTCTGCACATTATAGACGAAATACGCGTATCTGTCAAGATAAGCAAAGGTAGTTGGAATTAAATGGAAAATACAATTTTTTCTTCTAATTTCTAGTAACAGGTATTCCACAAAACAGCTCAAACCCTCTAGGACTCAAATCTAAGTAATTAAATTTTTTTTTCAAATAAATAAATTTATTTCTTTTATTTTGACAGTTATTTTGCTAAACATTTAACTAATCATGCTTTTTGTTGTTGCATTGAGTACGTAATCAATAATACCCAAGTAACCACGAGGCTGTAATAGCATGCACATATAGGGCATATGTATTACCTGTAGTGCATCATTAAAGTTGGATTAACGCAATAATATATAATCTTGGACTGATACTTGATCAAAAATTAACTTTTAAAGATCACATTGAGGGCATTGAAGCCAAATGTAATAAGTACATAAGAAGTTTGTATCCTCTTATAAACAGAAAATCCAAACTTTGTTTAAAGAACAAACTTCTAATAACTAGAAATTAGAAGAAAAATTAGTATTCTTCATTTAATTCCAACTACCTTAACTTATCTTCGACAGATACGCGTATTTCGTCTACAATGTGCACACTTCTTCAGTGTCTCGTACTAATAACTCGACTTAAAGAAAACCTTCGCCACCTGCCGTTTATATACTATTTTCTAAATACAAAACGTTTACCTATCATTATTTTGTTTATACCTATCTTATTATTATTTTTTTTATACCTTTCCTGAGCCATAAAAAAAAACAAATGTACTTAATATCTACCTCGCTTTTTTTTTTAATCTATACCTAACCTACTTATTGTGTAGCAGCGGGTGCTCCGCTTCGTCGGGTTTGATGTCGTTTGGGTAGTAAGTTAAAGAGCCATTTGTAACCGTTGCCTTGGGCTTTGTTTAGTAGATTTGTGTTCTGTTGTTTAATTATTTCTAAGCTTTCTGCGACGTCTAATTTCCAGGGTGTAGATGTAGTCCGTAATATTGTGATGTCATTCGTCGTTATGTCGTGATTTTCCGTGAAGATGTGTTCTTATGTGTCTACTGAATCTTTGGTGGAGCCTAAAATCGATGCTAATTGGTTGTGCCTACTAGAAAAAACTCAGTCTAAACCATTCCCTAAGTCGTGGTTTTAGCTTTTGTGTAATGTCTTTATCGAAGGGGACGGATACACGTTTCAGGGGTTCAGGTGAGTCTGAGAGGGTTGTTTGTGATTTCCTATGAAAATGTCCTTCCTTTTTGTTGATGATCGCTTGAATTGTCCTCTTTTCGTACCCATTGAGTCTGGCAGCTTCGAAGATATATGCAAATTCTTTGGCTTTTCCAGTTTTATTGAGAGGAAGGGTCAACATCCGGTGGATCATGTGGTGGAAGGTCGCCATTTTGTGCTGAAAAGAGTGGTTTGAAGTGTATGGGATGACTGTTTGGGTGTTTGTGGGTTTTCTGAAGATTTCAAACTCTAAAGGAGATGGTGACAATGATTCTCTCACTACTAGAAGGTCGAGAAATGCAAGTTAACCATCCTTTACTATTTCATGAGTGAACTTAATGTCTTTGTGGAGATTGTTGATTTCTTGAAGAATTAGGGAGAGATCGTCTTTTTTCACTACGGCGAAGATGTAGTGAACGACGACACCAACGAGTAGATATTAAGTAGTTTTTTGACTCAGGAAAGGTATAAACAAAATAATAATAAGATAGGTATAAACAAAATAATGATAGGTAAACGTTTTGTATTTAGAAAATAGTATATAAACGGCAGGTGGCGAAGGTTTTCTTTAAGCCGAGTTATTAGTACCATAGACTAACTCTAAGACCAGTAGGTCCCATACAAAAACGATTTTTTCTTGGCTCAGTCAGTACCAGAACATCGGTCCCAAGCTCGGTCCCAAGCTTAATAATGCGCCCCTAATAATGAACTCACATGAACACACTCTCAAATATTCTGTCAAAATAACACAGCAAATCAAAACAAAGGCGCAAATATGTATAACAAGGTGCTGGCTTCAAGGTGTAATTCGGATCAAGGGGTTCTACAACAGTGAACCAATTTCAAATAGCTAGTTGCATATTGATTGTTGTTAGTACGAGACACTGAAGAAGTGTGCACATTGTAGACGAAATACGCGTATCTGTCGAAGATAAGCAAAGGTAGTTGGAATTAAATGGAGAATACAAATTTTTCTTCTAATTTCTAGTTACAGGTATTCCACTAAACAGTTCAAACCCTCTAGGGTTCCAACTTCTAATATTCAAACAAATTTTTAGACCGGCCATGCTCTATGCTGTGCCAATATGGTCTAGTTGTTGTGCAACTAGGAAAATAGCACTTCAAAGGATTCAGAACAAAGTTCTGAAAATGATTTTGAAGCTGCCATCCTTGAATGACATAGAATTGTTGAGACTCTAGAAGAAATGTCCAACAAAATAATTCATAATTTTAGACAATTCTCTCTATAGATTAGAACTACAGGTATACCTCGATAGTACGTACATCAACAATCTCACTTTAAATCGAAATTGCATAGAAACTACTGATTGTATCTGAAATCTTATACAACCAAAAGAAAGAACAGAAGCTGCTCTTTCTTATGGTCATATGAGATTGCAGATTCAATCAGTAGTTTCTATGCCATTTTGATTTAAAGTGAGAATGTTGATGTACGTACTATCGAGGTATACCTGTAGTTTTAAGAAATCAACTGTAATTCTTACACGCAGGCAAAATAAACTCTGTTAAAAATTCTGAATAGTCAAAGTAAAAATAATATTAACACAATAAGATATTAATGATAGCATAGAAGGTTGAGATGTTAATTACTTAGCAGGATCACCTAGGATAATATATGAATTTAAAATAATGTATAATTTGGAATAAATAAAAAAGTAAAAAAATAAACGCAATAATATAATGCTTGTGGTTACTTGGGTAATGTTTGAAAATTGAAAATACCCATCTTATCAACATGCAACCCATGTTGCAAGTTCTTTCGTTGGTCGTTGGCGTTTGTTGGTTCAAATCTCAGTCAGGACGAGTAATTTTTGTAATTGAATATATATTACTTCCTTTTCAACGGTTTTTTTGTTGTTGTAAATTTCACCGAACTTCGATATTGATTGGTGAACTGTTTAGTCATATTCGACAGTTGAGTGTTCTTTAAACGGTTGATTATCATTCAGTATAAATACTTTAAATTAACTAATTACAGAATGCTCTGCTGTTGGAAGTCTTTGGTGTCCATTGGTCCTTCACGAGCAACTCCATGTTTCGAGGTCAAAGAGGATTACCGGTCTGATTAGTGTCATGCAGATGGTGAATTTTGTAATTCTATGAACTTTGATCGATCTTAGAGTCCTTCGGAACTCAAAATATGCATATGATAATGAGAAATGAACCTTTATATCTCTCTATCGTAAGACATCAATGAGCTCTGATGATTTCATCACCGTCGATCTGAACTGATCCGATCTGAGTCTCTTGAGCCTTTTTGAATCTCAAAGAGGGTAACGACAAGTTGGTGGATTAATGTTTAACTCTTTGTTTGGATTGTATTTGTTGTTTAACCTTTGCTTTGGAAGGTGTGATTCGAAAAGTCGGCACTAATGGCACAACTTTCAGGAAGTCCGTTCAACTTGACCTACGATTTTGATTCTGGAACACACATTTTTGAGAAAATGACGGAAACGAGCATTAGAGTAAAAGTCGACACAAGCAGGATGACTTGATTTTAGAAGTGGTCCACAAAGAGTAACATTCAAAACGAATTTCAATTAATTCTTATTTTGCGTGCATGTACATTTCAGATGGGCTGTTCGATACTGGGTTCGATAAGTTGCTCCACAAAGTAACTTTACTTACATCGAATGCGTTTTTGATTCTAGGGTGGAACTAGTTCCAACATGCAAAAAAATACGTAGTTATACCAATACAAAATACGTAGTTAAACCAATACAAATACAATCAATACAAGTACAATTTTGGTCTGAATATGGACCAATAAAACTTATGAACTAATTCAACAAAACCTTTGAGGTGAAATAAAACGTCATGCTATTAAGAATTGTACATCGTGTTTTATAGTTCAAAACAAAATGTTTTCTTAAACCAACTAAACGCATTTGTTGAAATAATATACAATGATGAAGTAATTCAAGAAAACCAATGAATTGAAATAAAACTTCATGCTTTGTAGAACTGAAAGTCTAGTTTTATTGTTCTAAAAATTTTTTTTCGTTTACCAACTAAACGCATTTCTTGAAATAACAAACAAGGAAGGACTAATTCAAGCAAACTATTGCATTGAAATAAGGTATATTTGATTGAATAGATTGTCCTGTTTTATTGTTCCGCTCCCCACTCCCCCACACAAGTTGTTTTTCCCAGCGCAAACCGTTTCTAAACGAACACAATCCACACAAGTTTAAAAAAAATGCGTCAGACTTGTGTGGACTGTGCCAATACTACTACTGTGCCTTTTTCTAGTTTTAGTTTTTTTTTTAGTTTCTAGTAGAGGTCAATTTGCCCGAGTGTTTTTTATGAATTGAAACAAATAAAAACGATAGGTTGATTTATGTCAGTAAACTAACTGCAAAGTTGACGTAGGACTTTTTGTTGATGTGATGTCATCGAAATAATAAATTTTTACTACCTATTTCTTATTCAGTCTAAAGAAACATGAAGCTCTATGCTATTAGTGTGAGGCTTTACTTTTGGTTTTCAAGTTCGGGTCAAATTATTAATATTTAGTTTGTTGAATGTTCAACGTGCTGGAATGATTCAAATGGACGCTGTGTTTACATTTACATTGAACATATTGCGAATTTATTGTTTTTTTATTTTTAATAATCATTTATTTGTACAGGCTCAATCAAATTAACTTTACAGAGCCAAATTTTCATATTTTTATACATCATTTATCTTAAAACTAAAGTTAGGAGGGAGGAGCCGATTACTCGCGGCCGTCTCGAGGTTAATAGGAATTACAAATTACGGATAGGAAAGCGGGTGAGAATTTAAAGTATGGTTTACATAATACATTAAATTTAAATTCTAAATTATTGAAACACTTATAACTATACAATTTATGGTTTTCTTTTGACTTGAACAATTTTTGAAAAAGAAAAAAAACACACACACATACATAGAGCGAATTACAACGAACAAATTAAATTGACACCCAGTGGACCGGTTTGGACATATTCGTTTTGCAAAAAGTTCTAATGGCTGGAGCGGGAATCGAACCCTCACTTAATGACAATCGCTTGAACGACGGGTGACGCCGCTAACCACTTGACCACGAAGATGACGTTGGCGATTGATTTGGCCATCACACACAGTAGAAAACTTTATTCAGCTCCTCGTCGTTGCGGATGGCCAGCTAGAGGGGACAGCGAGAATTGATGGTTGGTCGGGCGTCCCTACATGTTTCATAATCGCTGACACGGTTACTGTGGCAGTATTAACCAATCAGAGCGTTTTGACATTTTACTTTTAAGTATTTTTTAATTAGATTAAACAAATGTAACGAATTAAGTTAGCAACAGGGATTCAGCTTTGATGTTCTACCTTGCAAATTTAATACTTATCGTAAAATTTCTGTTGGCCAGAGAGTGGATATTATCATTCAAAATCTCCAAACCTGCGTCACGCTTTCGATTTTAGAAATTTTAGAACGGCACCCATATACAGGTGTTAGATCCACATTGGGCAATAGTCGATGAAAAGTGCGCAGAAGTGGATTAGCCTTTTGAAACTTATTATATTCTTAAATTAGTTTGCCTAAACCTACTTTAACTAAATCTAACGCTGAATTTAAATACCTAAAAGTAAGTTCCTTATGATCTAAATTAAATTAAAATGCTTATGCTTACAATTATTATCTAATACTAGCCTACAAACCCGTTCAAGCCCATCTGCTCAGAAAGCACATGTATACGGGAGAAAAGAATACTAAAATTCTGTAAGTAACCTAAATTATCCTAGATATCTTACCTAAACATGCTTATTGTTTTTTTAGTTAAGCTGATTAAATTACGTGCTGCTGCAAGAATTAGAGTTCTTTTGCAAGATCCGAAAACATTCCCAACATTTCTCAAAGAATTTTAACCTCAATTCGAGATGCCGGGAACATGTATAAAGTGCGACCAGCCGGATACAGAGGAGATGGTGGCTTGCGACGACTGCAGTGAGTGGCAGCATTTCAGTTGTGCAGGAGTTAGTCCCGGAGTGCACAATCGGGAGTTTCGATGCGAAAATTGCACCGCGAAACGGGAAAAGAAACGGAAGGGTAAGACCACCACTGAAAATCTACCACCGAAGTCCGGTTCAAAGAAACCCGCTACGCAGAATCTCACTGTGCCACTGACCTCCGGAACTGTCTCTGCTGTAACTGCAGGATCAAAGTTGGAGATCGAGTTTCACCGCATGGCGCAGCATCTTCTCAAAATGGAAAGAGAACTTGAGGAAGAAAAGGCTATCCGCGAAAGCTAGAAGTAGAGCAGATTCTTGCTGAGAAACGACTGTTGATGGAACGAGGGCTGCAGGATAAACAACTCGCACAAGAGAAGGTTCTGTTGGAAAAGCGATTAGCCGAAGAGGCAGCATTCCTGCAGAAGCAACGTTTGCTTCGAGAAAAGTACGAGCGTGAGAAATTCGAGCTGATGACGGCTGCTGATGATAAGCATGATGGTGTGGTTGGAAGAAAGCTTGATTACGGAGGTATACTCAAAGCTAAACAAATCGAGCCATGCAATAGTCGTGTGACCGACTGGTTGCATGAAGAAAAGCTTCCAAGACATGTCGCTGGGACCGAGGATGCACAAGAGATGCCGAAGCGAATTCCGGGGGTGATCAGACATCAAAGTGAAAGGGATCGTAGTGTACACGAGGAGCAAAGCATAAATGGTGATGAGAGTTGCGGAGTACCAGAAGTGGATTTTATTTCTATTGGACGTCCAGAGAGTCACGTGACAGCGACCCGCAATTCATTGACGGGCGCAGCATCACGGTATGAGCTGGGACCTACACGAGCTCAGCGTTCAGCTCGGCAGATACTTTCAAAGAATCTACCCACATTTACAGGAAAATCTGAGGAATGGCCGCTATTTTATAGCAGTTTTGTGAACTCTACAGAGGCTTGTGGGTTCACAGAAGTCGAGAATCTGGTTAGATCTCAGGAATTCCTTAAGGGTCCGGCTTTAGACGCTGTTCGAATTCGACTTCTCCTGCCACGAGGAGTACCCCAGGTCATAAATACTCTCCGTATGCTTTACGGTCGCCCTGAGCAGTTGGTTCACACACTTTTGAGTAAAGTTCGGAAAACCGATCCCCCCAGGGCCGACCGTCTCGAAACTTTCATTCCCTTCGGAATGGCCGTTCAGGAATTATGTGATCATCTTGAAGCAGCTGATCTTTGTGACCACCTCGTAAACCCTATCATAATCCAGGAACTAATTGATAAGCTTCCTGCACCAGCTAAGTGAGAGTCATCTATGAACGCTAATCTTCGTACGTTTGCCAACTTTATCTCTCGCATTGTCGTCGATGCAAGTGAAGTTACGTTGGATACCAAAATACCATCCAACGCCAGAATCGATAAGCCAAAGCAAAAAGAAAGAGGAAACATCCACGCTCATATTGGGGAGACCACTGCGGCTCCAGGACCAAACAAACCGTGCCTCATTTGCCAGAAACAAGGCCATTGAATTCGAAATTGTGAGGATTTCCGTGCTCTAAGTTTATCTGATCGCGTCAAAGTAATGCGGCAACGAAAGTTGTGTGAACGATGTTTGAACAATCATGAAGGGTGGTGTAAATTCAAAATCACCTGTAACGTTGGTGATTGTCGTCAGCGGCATCATCCTTTGGTTCACTACGGTGGATCACCGGCCAGGGTAGCACCTCCACGGACACCAACTACGACACAGATACAAAACCCGGAATTCCACCACGCCCATGTTTCTTCAAAGATGTCGGTGATTTTTCGGATCATTCCGGTCACTCTCTACAACGGGTCGAAAAGCCATTACAACGTTAGCTTACCTCGACGAAGGTTCTTCGATGACTTTGATCGAGGACAGTCTCGTTGCTGCTCTTAATGCAAAAGGATTCCCGCAACCACTAACGCTACAATGGACCGATAATATCGTTCGCCAGGAGCCGGCTTCGGAGTGTCTAACACACAAGATATCAGGAGTTGGGGATAAGAAATGCTTCGATCTTACCAACGTACGAACCGTGAAGAAAATGCATCTCCCCAAACAAGGAGTTAATTTTCAGGATATTAGGTGTCAGTATCGTCATTTGAAGGATCTGTATGCCGCAGATCGAGCCAACGAAGAACCGAAGGTGTTGATCGGTCTAAACAACGTTTACTTGCTGGCACCCATCGAGTCCCGGATAGGCAGACCTAACGAGCCGATCGCTGTTCGATCACAACTAGGCTGGACGATTTATGGCCCTCGGGAAATTGTTTCATCAGGAGAATTATTGGGTTTTCACGTGAGTTTTTCAAACTAGGAACTCCATGACAAAATTCACGAATTTTTCATCGTGGAAGAAGCAAATGTCACCGTACGCTCTCTTCCAGAACCCGAAACAGATCGCCGAGCGAAAGAATTATTGCAATCAACCACCGTTCGAGTCGACGGTAGATACGAAACAGGTCTCCTGTGGAAGACAGATGATTTCCAGCTGCCGGACAGCAGGAGGATGGCAATCAAACGTTTCGACCACCTTGAACGCCGCCTGAAGAATAATCCAGTCATCGAGCAAAACGTGAGGCTATAGACTGAAGAATATCAAAGGAAGGGTTATGCCCACAAAGCGTCATCAGCTGAGTTGGCAGAGGCAGACCCACAGAAGGTTTGGTATTTGCCTCTAAACTACGTGCTTCACCCGAAGAATCCAAACAAGATCCGGCTTGTCTGGGCTGCTGCTGCCAAAGTAGATGGTGTCTCACTAAATTCGATGTTACTCACTGGACTCGATTTCTTAACATCGCTTCGGCAAACATACTTTTGCATATAAAAACTAATAAATGATACATTAAAAAATTAAAATCATTCCACAAAAAACGCATTCATGACCCATAAAACTTTGGTCAATATCCATAATAAAATGGTTATGATCCATAAAATGTATCAATGTGATCCATAATTTATACAAAATTTAGCAATAAAATATCAAAAATGTTCCGTTATATATCTAGGGTATGATCAATAAAATTGTATGGATTACCCATAAACATATAGCGAATGTTCCGTAAAAGGTTCAATATCATTCCTTAAAGTTGTAATATTGATCCACAGAATGTAACATTTGTGCACTAAAATACGTGCACATGATTCATAAATAATTGAAAATGTTCCATAAATAAATTTTCTATGATCCATAAAACAATGAATAATATTCTATAATCTCATATATATGATCCGTAGCAAATTATTCTTATAGAAAATTTTCTCAACTACAATTTTTCCAAACATTGGTTTTCAGAAAAAAAAAAAATCAAACAGCTCCTCAGTTAGACACACTAAATTGTACAATGTGACATAGTAGCCACGATTTGTTATGATGTTCTCCAAGTGCTAGAAATATCAATGTTGCCTGCTGAGCAGTTGAGGATTGAAGAACTAAGGAAGTAGAAAGCGGTCGAAGTTTCCGATATCGTATTCAAGTTAACGACTGATTCAAGCATTTGCCCGGTATAATGCAAACGGAGGATGTTTTTTGTAGTTTGCCCGGCATAATTTTATGAAAAAAAATCTTAAATAACAGTTTGATCAAGCCTTATATTTGACATGTAGAGTAACTGTCCCCATACTAATCTCATTGTTTCTTTATTCATCCTACGATGAATCAAACAATTGGGCAGTTGAAGGATCGCTTTCGTTTTCTAATAATGTTTGCTTACTTTTATTAACAACAACAAACATTACTAACTAATCCTGTCACCTGTTCATTGTTTAATTTCAAGTAGGATGAATTGCAAAGTGATGAGATTAATATAGGAAAATCTTCCCTAGTTCTTTACATGCACGAGTTCTCTTTAACAAATTTTTTGGGAAACATGTGTCGCAGTTGCGGTCGTAAAAAAACATGAAATCGCGAAAGTAAATCAGCTCTCTGAAAAATTGAAATTCTTCTAAAAAACAGTCCTTCTTAGCTAAAGAAACGGACATGTTAATAGATCTGAGTAGTAGCGCAGTCAAGGATCGATTTCCCCGTAGCCAAAATTAAAAACAATATAAACCCAACATTGTAATAATTCTGGCACAATTTATGGATCCTACATATTATTTTAAATGCCCAAAGTTTATTTCCTATGGGCCATATTTAGAAGCTTGTGGTTAATTTTTCAAAACTATCATGGAT
Organism: Aedes japonicus; assembly: GCA_034211315.2. NCBI lineage: Eukaryota > Metazoa > Arthropoda > Insecta > Diptera > Culicidae > Aedes > Aedes japonicus. The sequence continues at coordinate 21,569 of JASCZW010006748.1, forward strand.
CATTGACGATTGGATCAATCATTTATTGATCATGTGTATATATTTAATTTCACAAACGTTACATTCTAAGGATCAATTTTACAACTTTAAAGAATGATATTGAACATTTTATGGAGCATTTGCAATATGTTTATGGGTAATCCGTACAATTCTATTGATCATACCCTAGATATATAACGGTACTTTTTTGACATTTTATTGTTAAATTTTATATAAATTACGGATCACATTGATAAATTTTATGGATCATATCCATTTTATTATGGATATTGACCAGAGTTTAATGGGTCATGAATACGTTTTTTATGGAATGAATTTCAATTTTTAATGGATCATTTCTTCAGTTTAAAGGTGCAAACTTAGGGCTGCCCATCGCTTCCAGCGGTCATACAACGGTTTCGTGAGCGTCTGGTAGCTTTCGGAGCCGATATATGTGAGATGTTTCATCAAACAATGAGGAAAGCTGACAAACATGCCTTGCGCTTCCTGTTCCGAACCGATCCACTAGCTAGAGATCCAGACGTATTCTTGATGGACATGATGACGTTTGGCGCGGTATGCTCTCCAGCTTCGGCGCAATACATAAAGAAATTTAATGCTGCACAGTTTACCGAGCAGTTTCCCGAAGCAGTGAATGCCATAGTCCGTCGGCACTATGTTGATGATTATCTTGACAGTGCAGATAGTGTCGGCGAAGCGATTCAGCGAGCGAAACAAGTCAGATACATCCATTCTCAGGCGGGATATGAGCTCCACCATTGGGTCTCAAACTCGGATTCGTTCCTGTCAGCTCTCGGGGAATCCGGCGTTGAAGAAACAAAACCGTTGCACGACAGCAAGGATAGTCAGACAGCAAGAGTTTTGGGCATCATCTGGTGTCCAAAAGAAGACGTGTTCATCTTTTCGACTTCTTCACGTGACGATCTAGTCCCCTACCTAACCACTCCGAAACGACCAACTAAGCGTGTTACACTTAGTTGCATCATGTGCCTTTTCGACCCGATAGGATTGTTGGCGCCCTTCACGATCCAAGGGAAAATCCTACAGCTTCATGTATTGGTAGATGCAGGGGAAAAGGCGTATGGTGCCGTTGCTTATTTTTGCGTCGTGGCTCCACATGAAGCACAATGTTCGCTAGTGATGGCCAAAACTAAAGTAGCTCCTTTGAAGCCATTATCGATTCCCCGACTGGAGCTCCAGGCGGCCGTTCTTGGAGTGTGACTTCTTAATTCCGTTGTGGCTAATCAAGATGTACCAGTGACAAAACGCGTGCTGTGAACTGACTCGAGAACTGTATTGTCTTCGATACGATCGGATCACCGAAGTTACACACCGTTTTTTGCGTTCCGGATAGGAGAGATTCTCCAAGAAACAGTAGCGGATGAATGGCGCTGGGTACCAACTCGATCTAACGTGGCGGATATGCTCACCAAGTGGGGCAACGGGCAGGTTTTGGATTTCAACAGTTCTTGGTTCAAGGGACCTGACATTCTTCGGCTTCCTGAGGTATCTTGGCCAACGCAAAAGCTTCCTCCGCCAAACACTACCGAAGAACTCCGAGTATGCCACATATTGCCACATGTTCCATATTGTAGAAGACTAAAAACCACTGATCGACGTCACACGAATTTCCCGTTGGCAAGTGGTTCTGCGCACAGTTTGCGTGGTTTTACGCTTCATTTCGAACTGTCGGAGGCGAGTTCAAGGGCGGGTGGCTGAACCGATTGAAGTACCAGATAGATGGCACCGGATTTCCTTACGTGTGCCAGCCTCAACGATCGTTCCACTAAAAAAGGAAGAATTTGAAAAAGCTGAGTGCGTGCTGTGGAGATTGACACAACGTGAATGCTTTCCCCAGGAGATTGCAGTTCTTTCCAGAAATCAAGTACAGCCGAAGGAAAAATGGTCAACTGTAGAAAAACAAGCGTGCTCTACCGCGTAGGACCGTTTTTGGACTAGCACCATGTTCTACGAATGGATGGACGAACAAAATTGGCAGCGATGATTCCATACGATACCCGTTTTCCCATTATCCTAACGAAATATCATCCAATTACCACCCACGTGTTGGGGGGATATCATCGACGTTTTGCACACGGTTTCAAGGAAACAGTCGTCAATGAAATTCGGCAACGTTTTTACATCCCAAACATTCGAGCGAGTGTAGGAAAAGTTATCAAAGCTTGTCAGTGGTGCAAAGTCCGGAAATGTCAATCACGAATTCCGAAGATGGCTCCCTTGCCAGTCGAGCGTGTAACGCCGTTCATTAAAGCATTCAGCTATGTCGGGATAGACTACTTTGGTCCGGTTACAGTAGCAATAGGGCGACGCGTCGAAAAAAGGTGGGTCGTTGTTTTCACGCGCTTGAGTGTGCGAGCTATCCACCTGGAAGTATCTCATAAACTCGATGTGGATTCTTGCATCATGGCAATTTGACGATTCGTCATCAGGAGAGGCCCTCCAATTACTATTTTTTCGGACAACGGCACAAACCTGAAAGCTGCCAGTAAGGAGCTCCAAAAGCAGATAAATCAGATAGACATGGTCTGCGCGAACGTCTTCACGAATGCAAGAACGCGTTTGACATTCATCCCACCGTCCGCCCTCATATGGGAGGGGAATGGGAACGCATGGTACGTTCTTCTCACCATCATCGCGGAAGTGGAGGAAATAGTCAATGCCCGGCCGTTGATCTATATGCCAGACGATCCTATGAACCCAGAAGCACTGACCCCCAACCATTTCGTCAAGGGTAGTTCAAACGGTCTTCAAGATCCTAGCATCGCACCAACAGATTTAGCTGAAGCCCTTCGTAGCTCGTACAAACGTTCCCAATATGTCACTGATGAGCTGTGGAAGCGCTGGATTAAAGAATACTTGCCATCTTTGAACATCCGAACCAAGTGGTTGGAGACCTGTGAACCGCTGAAACCAGGAGATTTGGTGTTCATCGTGGACGACCGTGGTCGGAATGGCTGGATTCGAGGACAGGTTGAGCAAGTCATCTCGGGCAAAGATGGACACATCAGACAGGCTATTGTTCGTACAAACAGTGGACTATTTCGACGGCCAGTGGTCAAACTTGCTCCAATAGAGATTACAACTGTTGGTAAATCTGTCCCGGAAGTAGACCCTGGACAAGGTTTACGGGTCGGGGAAGTGTCAGACCCACTGTGCAGCAAGTAAGCGGTAAGCCTACCTCGCTAGAAGGTATACCGAAACGCTGTCATTATGACAGTGTACAACGACTGACAGGCATGAGAAAAAGGAAGAAGAGAAAAAGGAAGAATTGGACAATAGTCGATGAAAAGTGCGCAGAAGTGAATTAGCCTTTTGAAACTTATTATATTATTAAATAAGTTTGCCTAAACCTACTTTAACTAAATCTAACGATGAATTTAAATACCTAAAAGTATGTTCCTTATGATCTAAATTAAATTAAAATGCTTATTCTTACAATTATTATCTAGTACTAGCCTACAAACCCGTTCAAGCCCATCTGCTCAGAAAGCACATGTATACGGGAGAAAAGAATACTAAAATTCTTTAAGTAACCTAAATTATCCTAGATATCTTACCTAAACATGCTTATTGATTTTTTAGTTGAGCTGATTAAATTACGTGCTGCTGCAAGCATTAGAGTTCTTTTGCAAGATCCGAAAACATTCCCAACAACAGGAATAGAAAAGACAGACGTAAGTCCTACGTCAAAAACTTTATATAGAAGAATCCAAGTTAAAAAAAGAAGAAGGCACCGAGTGGTGATAAATCAGACAGCTCCCATGTTAAAGTGTAGGACGAACATTTTAAAATGCTTCTAATAAATTCAAATGAAATTTTAAATAAAAACGGGTTGATGTATGATGTAAAAAAAATCCTTAACTGCAAAATAGGGGCATTATTTTTATTTATTTTTTATTTTGTTGAAAATCTCTCTGTTAAGTAGTTTTGGATTTTTCTTACATCATACAACAAACCACTTTTAATTAGAATTTCATTTGATTTTTTTAGAAGCATTTCAAAATGTTCGTCCTATACTCTAACATGGCAGCTGTCAGATTTATCACCATTCGGTATCTTTTTCTTTTTGCAACCTGGATTCCTCCATTGCAAAGCAACACATTATTTTGCTGATTCAAAACAAAATGATTTGTTATGCCTTGTTCAGACTACGGAGTTGTAACATGATACAAGGCTATCTTGATGACGTTTTTCGTGTTGATAATTTTTATAACACCCTTGTATTATGTTACAACTCCGTAGTCTGAACAAGGCATTACTTTTCAATATAAGGTTTGTATTTGTTTCAATTCGTAAAAAAGTTCCAAATCAATTCAAAATTTCATTCAAATCAAACTTATATAATTATTTAAAGTGATCACTGCTGTGTGATATTAAATTAATTAATACATAATTAATTACAGTCGCATTAATTTTTAAACTCAAATGATTAATTTATTGCTTGGAAAAAATTGAATGAAGTTTTAATTGATTTGGAATTTTTTTATAAATTGCCACAAATAGAAACCTTGTTTCGAATACCAACAAAATATTTTGTTGATTCAAAGCAGAGCGGTTTGTTTGCGTGAACCTGCTATTCCTGAACTTATTGTCAGTGCAAACCTCAATCCGATACGTGTTACAAATAAAACCATACACAATGAAGTTTAACACACAACAAGCCGAAAATTTGGAAATGAATCAATAACAAATTCGCGATTAAAAGTTTGAAGCAAAATTTCCTAACTGTTTGTGTGATTCTTTACCAATATAGACCCGAGATTGAACTTTCATTAATACGTCGAAAACAAAATACATGGAAGAAATAGGTTCACGAAAAGGCATCTCGAGATCACTTCGACGGTGATGGATTTGAGGCGCCAGACGAATTTGGGGTGGAATTTGGTAAACTTGCCACAGAATTGCAATTGATTTAAATAATCTTTCCAATTCTTTGCCAGAAGTGTAGAGAAAACTTTGTATTGCTAGGTGAAATCATCAACTTGCTGAAAATATTTGTTCATTTGCCTAATAGGAAAACTCGAGAGAGTGGTGATTTAATACTCTGGGATAGGTCCATTTTTAGAACGTAGCCTTCAAGCGGCCACTAAAAGTTTGGTAAAACTCATCGATCTTCGCTACGGACAGCACTCTAGTCGCTTCTAGAGGGTACATTTCGATCACCCTATTCGTCGGAGACCATTAAACCTACGACTTTCGACACCAGAAGTCCCTCCTGCAGGTAATCATCATTGATGCTAGCCAACGTTCCCAAGCTGTTTCCAAAAATGAGCACCCACTTAAAAGGATTCTCTTTTCCTAAGAGTATTCTTTGTATGGGCTAATGAATTAATATTCACACACTTACAAAATAGAGCCGAACTCGGTTGAATTTCAACCGAGTTTTCATCTGCTGAACGCTCGGTTGTCTGTTCGGTTCGAATTGGAGCAACCAAGTTCTCGTTAAATTTTTATTTTCTAGCAAACTGTCAAATTTACTGAAAAACTCGGTTGACAAAAATAAAAATAAATCCAATCATCAATAACCGAACATCGGATTACTCAAACATTACCAAACACTGTGAAACAAACCGACTTTTCAGTTGCAGTTACAGAATTCGGTTCTTTATGGCAAAGCTGGAATTTTGGGTTGGAATAGTTTCAAATTTTATAGTAATAAAATCAGTTTTAGTCAGTTACATTGTTTATTGATCCTCATTCTCATCATCCTCATCCATTACTAAACCTACATTTTCCTAGATTTTTTTTTTCTATTTATACCTGAAAAAAACGACACAGTAGGGAAAATTGCGGCAAAACACTTTTAATGCGCACAGGGTAGATGATTTTTCAGGTTTTATCAAGTCAGCTAAAATAACCGAGTAGACATAGCCGTCGCTGAATTGACTCAAAGAGAAGTGTTTGACGTTTAAGAATATTAAGCGAATGCTCGGTTCAGTTTACCGAGTTGTCTCGGTTCCCGTGTACCGAACTCTTGAATATCCCTGCTTTACCGTACTGTTTGGTTCATTTTTTTTATCTGTCAAATATATCACATAAAAACCATAAATTGTATAGTTATAAGTGTTAAGATAATTTAGAATTTAAATTTAATGTGTTATGTAAACCATACTTTGAATTCCCACCCTCTTTCCCATCCGTAATTTGTAATTCCTATTAACCTAGAGACAGCCGCAAGTAATCGGCTCTATCCTCCTAACTTTAGTTTTAAGATAAATGATGTACGCACGGAGAAAAAAGAGTCCCGTTTGAAACAACAAACTTGTTGGTTGACATCCAAACTAACAAAACTGGTTGGTTTACAAAACCGTTTTGTTGTTTCAAACCAACGATTTTGTTTTGAAATGAACAGGTAGGTTGGTTGTTTCTACCTAAATATATTACCATCATGCAACACAAATTATGGTTGTTCTAAGCTAATATTTTTGTTGTTTACACTTTGACAGGGGTTTATTATTACCAAAATACAGGTTGCGTTGACTCAGGTAACAAATTGAAATTTTAGATTAATTTAACCAGAGCGGCGGTAAATTCAAACTAATATCTTGTTAGGAGAAAAAACAACATAAAATTTAGTTTGAGAGAGATTTTTTTTTTGGTATTTCATATTCCATCATCCGGCCCACTGCATGCTCTCACGCTATCATTCACAAATAGGTAAAAATTTAATATTTTAATTTAAAAATAACTTAAAAATAGTAAGAATAGAAAGGCTCGCATTACCATTTGTATATTTCTCTTAAAAAGCCCAGTATCGACCTAAAAAGTAAAGAGGTTACGGAATTTTTTTCAATATTACCAAGCAGAATTTTGACAATTGATCTTCATGGAACGAAATGTCACCTTCACTTACGGAATAATCGAGCGGAATATTTTTCCGAAAGTAAAAGTGACAGCTTCCATTCGTTTGCGTGGAAACCTCCATTAGTTTGCGTGCATACTGCTGCAGAAATTTCTTTTCGATTCTTTACTTTTCCGTTTCAGTAAACGGAATTTAACATGGGCTTGGTGTACAAAAAGAAATTTCTTTCGAACACGATACCGACCCACAGTGATTCCAAGGCGGAAAAAAGTCGAAAAATCGACCTGCTCATTTTGCAAAAAATATATTTTTATAATTTTGTACACTATTTGAAGTTTCTTTTTCCAAAATTTTATGAAGATTGGATGAAATTGTGCTCTCTTCAATTTTTCAAAGTATGGGACCTACGTGGTCGTGAGTTTTTGCTCCCATATAAAATGTATAAAAGAATCGGAAAAAAACTTCAACTAAATATTCAAATGTGAGCACACACGCGCACATATACCACAATAGGCTTATTTTGAAGATTTTTTTACCAGCTTTTCTGGGTTTCATCTTGCGCAAACTTGCGCAATCATGGTTCCGGGAGGCCAGTGTCTGGGAATGTATGAGAAAAACGTAAAATTTGTGAAAACATAAATCTCGCAATAGATCCAATATACCACGATTTTGCCCTTCTTACAAAGAAGTGTATATAAATATATATACATATGCATATAAATATAAGTATATATCTTGGAAATTCGCCATTTAAGCCAAGGCCTAGTGGGCCTAGTGTTACATGCAACGAACTCAGCTCAATAAACTGAACAAATGGCTGTGTGTGTAGTGTATGTATGTCTGTAACGAAATTTCTAACTCAGTTTCTCAAGCAACTATTGAACCAATTTGAATGAAACAATATATAAAAGGTAACGTGATCTCATACGTCGTATTGTAAATATATTGGAATTGGTTTACTGGTTCCGGAAATACCCCCGGGGAAGTGGTCAATTTCGGACTTGGATCAAAACCCATTATGTGACACCTCAAATTAAATGAGAATTCAGAAGTAAGTTCAATGGCAAAGATATTACGAGTCAAGAACCACATTGGTCACATATGGGTTGATGTTCCGGCGACTCCCGGGAATGTGGCCAGATTCAAATTTTAATTCATATGTAACGAATTATTTTTTTCCTTTCTTCCTTAGCGTTTCAAGCTTATTGCTTTCGCTTGTTGTTTCGAACTTTGCTTGTTGTTACTAAACTTCAAACCCCATCCCCCCTAGAGCATAAATTGTGCATGACCCTACAAACTTCAATGACACGCTTTTTGATAGTCTCGTGGGATTGTGGCTCATCTCTGGATCCCGAGGTTCATGGTTCGAATCCCGATTTCAACTTTTTTTTTTCTGTGAAGAAAATTTTCATACGATCATTTTTTCCTTTAGAGAATTGTATGAAATATGCAATAGTATCTTCTGGCAAATTTCCATACGATATTTTTATAATTTCCTCTCGTTTTTTTTGTCAGTGTATACCCTTCTTTTGTGATAGTAGTAAAACTGATGACAACGCATATTGGAATAAATCATTACTATCAATATAATGACTTAACGTACATCGTCTAATCCTAGAGGGTTTGAGCTGTTTAGTGGAATGCCTGTAACTAGAAATTAGAAGAAAAATTAGTATTCTCCATTTAATTCCAACTAACTTTGCTTATCTTCGACAGATACGCGTATTTTGTCTACAATGTGCAGACTTCTTCAGTGTCTCGTACTAATAACTCGACCTACATTGTCTGATTTTTCTTATTTTAAATATACATGAAAATTGTAGTCGCCATTAAAATATTAAGAACTGGACCTTTTCATCATTGATAATAAAATAAGATTTTGATTTTTCTATGCACATACTTTTTCTGAAAACTCATTTTATTTATGCAGAATAATTTGAAAATCGGTCCATTTCTTAAAAACTATATATTTGTCTAAAATTTGGGTTTGGACCACCCTATCTCAAAAAGGATCACCCTAAGGACAAAAAATATAAAGTCATATACTTTTCGAAAATGAACTAACTCATCAAATGTTGTGAAATTCTAACACCCACTCATTTTTTTTTTGGTATAAAATTTCTGAATTATCAAGTTTTACGAATGTTCCGGATCTTCCGGAAGACCATGCAATGGCCACAGAACCACAGAACTACAGAACCATAGATTGTTCTCCACGTCGTTTTACTTACATTTTATGTACAAATGTTGTTAATTGCTAGAACATTGACTTATTTAATAAATAAAAAATATAGTTGAAAATTCAGCAATTAGGTGACAAGGCTGATAAATTGTTAGATCTTGAATAAATTGTGTCTACAGTCCATTTTATGTTTCAAAATGAATTGTAAATAGCATTGTTTGTTCGTACCATTGGAAAAATTAGAGTTTTGTTGCATACTTATGAAAATGGCTACCGTTCCGAGGGAATCCAGAATAGCCACGCTCGCAATTTTTACAATGGTTTTATCTAAAACTACCATAAAACGCAAATAAAACCTATATTTCTTACACAAGACTAACAAGATTTTTTTAGGAGTGCAATAAGTTCATCTTTATTTGTTCTACTCTTGAAAAAGATGGGTTACGCTTGAATAAAACTTGTTTGAATTGCTTAAGGTAAACAAGTCTCTCGTAAGATAGCCATAAAATCAGCGTGAAAAAGGCACATCATTAACAAAGAAAACGTGACGGTGCAAATCAAAAGTGCCTATGCATAATTGTTGTTCTTAGTCATAATAACAGCTTATAATTTAATATTTTTAATCACCAGCGTTAGTCGATAAAAAAATTAAAACAAAAAGAAAATTTAACTTGAATATGCTCACAATGGTTTTGGGAATAACAATAAATATTGCCTGGAAGGCAGAAACATCAGTTGAGTGAAAAATGATTTTTCCTCTTGATCTATATGCTATAGCTATAGGTTTATAAACCTAACGTCGGATGAAGTGCGCTGTGTAGTAGATCACTGAGCAATTCCAACGCACCACCTCCTCCACCTAACGATGGTGGACATACGATAACGCATGGCGATAATCCACTGCCTGGGACGTTAGGTTTAACTTGCACAACTGGCATAAAATCAATAATCATGAGTTATGATTCTCGTACACATTGCACCATTTAATTTGATTCGTTACAAAAAATAGCACGCATAACGCATAGACCCTTCTGATAAGTTAGTCTCAGTAGGCTGCGATTCCAATGGAATCTAGCGATGGAAAAAAAGGTCGTTGGTGGCTGAGATGAAGGAGTATTCAATATATTGGATAGGTTTTTATTGTATTTCCGCTTGAACGATCCACTATTTTATATTTTCTTTCACCTATGGGCGTCCATTGTCCAGTTTGTTTATTTTTCACATAATGTTCTTTCTCAAGAGTATGTGCTCTTATTCGAAACCAAATGGCTCTAAGAGCGTTTTATGGCAGCATTTTCAAGATACATTCACCTTGAAGAAGAATGTCATAAAACTTTCTCAAAACTTTTATCAGGTTTTATGAAAGTTACAAAACGATGTCTTGAGAGGGGACTCAAGTATCTTATAAAATTACTTATAAGGTGAATTACACTTATAAATGATGTAGTTTTATGGAGGTTTCTTCAAGTGTTCTTTAATCACTCTTAAGAACAGTTAATCAATTAAAACCACCTTAACTTGAAAAATACCCTGATTAAACCAGATGATCTCCATAATGCTTTGATAAAACTACCATAAAACATGAATAAAACCAATTTGCATTTGAATTTTTACTTGGGTAGTGTGGCCTAAGACGACAATTTAAATAACATATTTGAAATCAGCGACCCAAAATTACTTGAAAACACATAGTTAAACTATGTAAAATCCATTTTTTTCGCCTTTTGTATGGGATGGAATCACTGTGCGACCCGAAGACGGAGAGAAGTCTACTGTAAATGTGCACTTTCCTAATGTATTTAATTAGCATTTTATTCAAATACATATTCTTGAAATTACAGTAGAAATGTGGGTGAATGTTAACGGAACTTAACAGTTGAACTTAACTACTTAGTTCCCGAAACAATAACTCAAAATTTTAGTTTGTTTTAACCACCGCAGGTAGTCAAACCAAACTAATATGATGTTTGTGCCCAGTTCAACGTGAAACTTCGGTTAAATGAAACTAGAATATGTTTGTGTTTACCTATCTTGTTTCTCCGTGTAAAAGTATGAAAATTTGGCTCTGTAAAGTTAATTCGATTGAGCCTGTATAAATAAATGATTATTTAAAAAAAAGTATATCACACACGCTAAGATAAGGTTACCGAAAATAAGGTTTTAATTTTACCGAATATTAGGTTTTGGTAGCAAAACCTAAAGTATCGGTATAATTTACCGAAACAAAACGTTTGATTTTTCTTATATTTTCAGTAGAGTGGATTTACAGATTTAATCGTTATATTTTACCTAAATTTGGTAAAAAATGCTCTCAATGAACTGCAAGCAATTTTGGTAAAAAGAACCGTACAAAAATAAGTAATTATTAACGTTTTTCCCTTCTTTCCAACAATACCGAAATTTCGGTAATCCATGTTAACCGATAATTTTAGTATGTGCACTTTTGTGCGGGTTTCGGTATTTTTTTATCGAATTTTCTCCGTTTTCTTGTCTTAGCCTGTATACACAGGAACAATAATTATTAGGCCAGCAAAAATAAAAGCGTATTGCTGTAATAGAAATCAACACCAAGCAGCAAATAGTGAACATGGCAACAGTAAATGAAAATGTATATATGTAATTTTTGTAAAATTTAACAAACTTTTTTAGGATACCATAAATCAAGATTTTGGGAAATTGCTGCTGAAAACGATCGAAAACATTCTTAAGCGCGAAAACACAGAACTCTCCACTTTAACACTTTATAACATTTCTTATATTTCAGGATCCACCGAAAGAGATCATAAATAATAGATACCGAGTGATTGCAGTCTTTTTCATTTACATAAATATATACAATATTATATAAATATTTCATCAGAATGGGAGGGACCATCAGGGCACCCTATTGAAGCACTCTGGATGGAGAGAGTGGAAATGCCAACTCCCCATTGCTAACAGTTTGTGAATAGCGGGCGGGCTCTTCTCCCCGCCCATTGGGGCATCCTCATGTTAGATAGCTTGCTCTTTTGACCAATTGTTCAATCATGTTGTTGGAAGGAGATTCTTTATATCCCTGTGGATACGCATAAGTGATGTTGCCTATTGATCCACCCAACCCCTTTTTGGCCCTTCTGCCATTGATTAGGATAATCAGTGGTTATTAAAGCTTGATCAAGTCTAACAGCGAAGAGAGCTCACTGCTGTCGGACTTAGTTTCCGTGCTACAATGGGTGGTAGTACATATCATACATCATACATCATACTTAGGCTGTATACACACTCAGATTATTTTACAGACATCTGTAAAGTATTACCGAATTCTCAACAGCTGAACGTTCGATAGTAAGATTTTACGGATTTCGGTGAAGTTTCACCGCAATCCGTAAAATTGGATTACCGAACGTTCAACTGTTGAGAATTCGGTATAAATTTACAGATTTCTGTAAAAAATCTAAGTGTGTAGTAACCGAAACTCAGGTTTGGTTCTAAAAAGTCACCCGAAAATAGTATATATAATCGATGGATTCGATTTCTTTTGGTAACCGATGTGGTTCGGTAGAAAATTGAACCGAGTTCGGTGTTATTTTCAAAATTTTGAATGATGTCGACAGCAGTCGCAGATTTACCCAGTAAGAAAGGTTAGTCTAACATAAGTCTAACGTTAGTCGAACACGTTAGACTGTTCGTCGAACATTTTGTCGAACTTTCGTCTAATGTTAGACGTCTGTTAGACAGATCTGACACAGAATGTTAGTTAAACTGAGTTAAAAAGCTCTCGATTTAGTCTAACGATAGACTAAAATTAGGCGTAAATCAATACGGGTGGTGCGACCTCATTAGACTTGGTTTTGCAATCAAAGTTTTATGGTCGTTTATTGACACTCTTCTACACAAAACTAGGCAGTTATGGAATACTACCAGAGTGAAAATAAATGACCATAAAACTTTGATTACTCACCTTCTTTTTAAGCAGTATCCATCGGTTGAATCAACATCCATCAACCAGCTTCTCGCGTTTGCAGGTTCAAAGCGTAAAAAAAGAACGACATCTGCAACATAATTCTTTCGAGCTTTAGCTGCCAGCGTTGCCATAATCATTTTCAATTATCTTTATATTGTGTCAAAAGAAATCTGATAGCATATGTATTTTAATTTTTTATATCTATTTCTATATTTATTAAATTTTTTATATTTATTTGATTTGTCAGGTTGATTAAAAAACGGACTATACTACATTTACCGAGTCATCTTGTGTGTTCTTGCGAGTGGGTGATATTATTGACAATTATGATTGTCATCATCATTTCAACTGAATGAGTTTGAATTATGTTTAACTTCATCAAACTGTAATTTCTTAATTAATTGCATATCAATACAATCAGACACCGCAAATTCCACTTAATAATATCCCGGTTTTCTTATAATTTAACCCATCCCGCAGAAAAAACAATCCCGAATGAAACAACAAACTTGTTTGTTGACATCCAAACTAAAAAAACTTGTTGGTTTAAAAATCCGTTTTGTTTTAAGCCAACGATTTTGTTTTGAAACATACAGGCGGTTTGGTGGATATTACCACAATTCAACAAAATTATGGTTGTTCTAAACTAACACATTGTTGTTGTTTCCACCATGAGAGGGGTTTATTATTACCAAAACACAGGTTGCATCGAACCAGGGAACCCAATATATTTTTAAATTGATTCAACCAAAGCGATGGTAAAATCAATTTGAAATTTTGTTTCGAGAAAGAGTAACTAAAAATTTAGTTTGACACAAACTAATTTTGGGGTTATTTCGTTTTCCGTCATCCAGTCTCGCTGCATGCTATTACGTTGTCACTCAAGCGTGTTTTTTCGTGAAAGTTTTCATCGCAGGTATACTGCCGTTCTACGCATAACTGTCCCATGTTGCAAAAGTTGCAGTTGAGAAAACAGCGTTTTAAGTTTTGCGTCACTATTGTATAGGGCTGGTAAGATTTCGTAATCTTCGTAAGAAATCGGAAATGTATATCGGGTAGCTGCAGGAGAATTGCTAGGATCCGAAAATCTCTTTGATAACAGGAATGAGACTTTTTATTCAATCTGCTTTTATACCAATAGCGCTTTGATCTGCATGATCCAGTTCTGACTAATGCATCAAGCGTGGACCCCAAGAAGCTACGCCCTTTGAAAGAGAGCCCCAACTCTATTATTGAACAATATTCGAATGCCTTTGAAAGCGATGAGGAACAGGCCATTGGGAATAATATTCGTGAGCTGAGGATGGTAGCCTTCTTCAAGAACAACGAGCTGGAAGAATCAGAATCCCTTAAATATTGTTGAAGAAAACGTCTATATTTCAAACGAGAAGATGAGAAGCTGGCTTTTCACAATCTGAATTAGTCCAAAATCCAGAACAGCCTGAGCTCGGACATCATGGTTGCCAAAGAAGGAAAAGAGGAGTTGATGAGCTATATTATATTAACATCACAACTAAATTCTAAATTCAACAAATTGATGTACACGCATCATAACAATGATTGATTGTTTATTTCGTTACGATTTTAGTCACCTATCCTGGAACTTTTAGTAATCAAAACAAACACCTCATGATTCATTATCATATTAGGTGCACAACTAAGTTCTCGCTGTTTTTTGGTGAAAAAGGAACTTTATTTTGAAAACAAAGGTTACAAACGAATTATTCAAAGTATTGCCCATCACTAGCTACGACTTTTTCCCATCTTTCTGGTAGAACGTGAATACCATTTCGATAGAATTGTTCGTCTTTTGATGCTATCCAAGAATCAAGCCATTTTGAGATGTGATCATATGCGTGGAATTGCTGACCAGTGAGACCATGTGCCATCGAACGGAACAAGTAATAATCGGACGGTGCTATATCAGGAGAATATGGCGGGTGGGGTAGGACTTCCCATTTGAGCGATTCCAAGTAGGTTTTCACGGGTTTCGCAACGTGAGGTCGAGTGTTGTCATGCTGAAGAATCACTTTTTCGTGTCTGTGCTCGTATTGTGGCCTTTTTTCGTGCAGTGCTCAGTCTCAATTGCATCAATTGAGTTCGATACCGTTCCCCGGTAATGGTAATGGTTCGTTTGGTTTCAACAGCTCATAATAAATAACACCAACTTGGTCCCACCAAATACACAGCATAACCGTCGCAGCGTGAATATTCGGCCTAGGCGACGATGTTGAAGCATGCCCGGGCAGTCCCCATGAATGTTTCCGTTTTGGGTTACTGTAATGAATCCATTTTTCGTCACCCGTCACAATGCGATGTAGAAAACTTTTTCTTTTTTGTCGCTGTATCAGTTGTTTACAGACAAAAACACGACTCTCAACATCTCTTGGCTTCAAATCGTAAGGAACCCAAGTTCCTTGCTTTTGAATCATTCCCAACGCATGCAATCGCTTAGAAATGACTTGGCGGGAAACTCCTAATCATTGTTTAATGAAGAATGGACCAGCGTAGTCCACTCCAGCTCTGGAGAACAGCTGCGCTGCAGTAACCCTAGCGCTAGGCAAGTTTCCCATAAAATGGTCTAATATTTTCGGTTTCGTTCTGAAGCAAACAACGCACGACGAATTGCTCTCCTTGCATTAACTGGCCAGTATCTTGGCATTATAACTGCCAACAAACTATTCACTCTAAGTGAAGATGCTCGCGATGCAGCTTAGTAATCAAAATCTCCGTGAAATGGTTTTTTTCCAGCAATAAGAGTGGATGCTTCTGATGCATAGGAAGATCGGAGTGTCTGATACGACCCCCAACACGCAACGCCTTTCCTTCCAGTATCGGATTCAAATTCTTCAGTTTGCCCTTTACTTGCTTATCTTTCAGGAGGCAATCAATTTCATTTGCAAACGTCACGCGTTGAACACAAACCACCAAGTTAATCAATGCTTCCTCCAGGTCCAGATTGGTTAACCCTTATTCAGTCTGACGATCAGCCTTTTTTACCTTGCAGTTGATAATGAAGCGAGAGACGTACCCGAATAAATATACGCTGCAGACGCCGGAAGTTACACCCAGCTAGGATCACATCATAGGTTGGTTTCATCGCCGGTTTGTCTTCTGCCGCCAGTGTCACGACTACAACTTTGTCTTCCTGTTCCTTGTCAAGCGTCGAAATCAACGGAAATTGTGTCTATCATACAAGTGTAATCGTCGAAAGAAATATTGGTCCGTACCACCACAACTGCACGCTATTAATTGCTTCGGAACAATCCACGGAAACCGCTCAGCAGGATTGGAATCCCAAGTAACATTTTTAATTAGATAAACGCTTCATAGGCAATACGTATACAACTGAGTAATGGTTAAGTAGTGGTTGCACAAGCGCCCAACCAATATTTTCACAAGCAAATCCGGCGAATCTACCCAGCATCATGAAAATGAAAAAAATGTCAAGCAGAATATGTAATCGGTTTAAAGCCTAGGAAGCTTTTATCCAAAAATTATGAAACTTATTACGTAACTGTTCTTTTGAAACGCATATTCAGCATATTTATTTGCTCATCGCAATTTCTACTTTTAGAACTGTGGCAAACAGCTTTTTATTGGTAGTCTTAACGCATTGATATAAACGCTTAAACATAGTCACTATACAGTAATCGAAAAAATATGTATGTCAAACACTGTTTACAATACTCGTGGACGGTATTACGGCATTGGTGTTGTTTTATCGTTGTAATGCGTAATTAAAATTTAACTATATGAACTTTGTATTATAATATTTATATATAGTATATATTTATATATCACTTACCCGTGTACTTACCAGATTTGAACTCTGCACCTTCACCTTAAGAACGGTGGCTGTATCCTCAGATCCATATCAGCTGTGAGGAATTTCAGTACCCGTATTCAAAGTGTTCAAAACATTGAACACCTGATCTTCTGCTCAGTGGAATTTATATTGTTTATTTGAAAGCAATTTTCGACAGCACTGTCAATTGCGTGAATCTCCGAATATGAATTCCTCAAATAAGCTTCATACTTTCTCAGATTTCGTTTTCAATAGTAAGTACCGCTTTTCTTAATTTTTTTAAACATCCTTCGAAATATTTTGAAATCTTAATGCTCTGCTCGATAAAATGGACGGTATTCCTTTTATTTAGTTTGACAGCTAAGACTTAACTCAAGAGCTCAAGCTCAAGAACTCCATTTAAATAACTGCATATATGCTCCATACTCTGTGCCGCAACTACACTCAGGAAATTATCCCTACGATCAGAACTATTAACCACAAAGCCATAAGAGATCGTATTAAAAGATTATTGTTGCATTGGTCGATAAAAGCATGCCTCTTGTACGCTTTCAATTGACATTACTTCTCAAGCGTGTATAGTCTCGTGGGATTGTGGCTCAGCTCTGGATGCCGAGGTTCATGGTTCGCATCCCGATTGCAACTTTTTTTTTCATGTGAGGAAAGTATTCATACGATCGTCATATGATTTCTTTCCATAAGGGAATCGTATAAAATTTGCAATAATGTCTTCTGGCAAATTTCCATACTATATTCGAATGAAATCTTTTCGATATGTTCGCTCAATGTACTTATACAACATTTTATACAGCTATAATCACTAAGCTGTATAGCGGCTAAGGTATTTCTAATATAAAGGCTTTTGAAAAGCTATTATAAAGCCAACAAATAAAACTGTGTAAGAGAACACAGAATGATAATTCAAAAGCTTAACCGACTAATTTCTTAGCTACATAAACAAGCTGTGTAAATGCAGACAAACATTGTTCGTATAAAAGCTTTCTTTTTAAAGTATGCAACCTAAAGCTAAATGTTGTGTTATAGCTGTGTTACATTAAGCATAAGTACTGCATCGATTTTCTAATTCTGCTTATAGCTTATTCAGCTTCACTTGCTTTTATACAATTATAAAATAGCTTATAAGTTCTTAACATCGGCTTAGGCAACTAAAAATGTTAGTTGGGATTAGTCGTCACGTGTCGCAATCCTACACCAGGATTCGAATGGTGTATCTTCGAAACATGATTGCGGACGAACACGGAACTGTCGGGTTTCAACCTTTGAAGCCAGCTAAGTATGATTGTTGAGTCTGACCAGAGAGTTACTTGATCTGGTCTGAAATCCAAAGCTTCTCGTACCGTCTTAATTTGCTGTGCCAGCAGCAGCGCTGCACACAATTCCAATCGAGGGATAGTCATTTGCGCTGATTGAGCATTTGGTTTTACTTCTCGTTGGAGATCCTTCATCGGCGCTACCCTCAATTTACCGTAGATCAGCCTTACATTCGCGGTTCCATCTGCCTCCACGTTGCGCAAGTAGATGCAGCATCCATATGCTTTTATGGACGAATCTGCGAATCCGTGAAGTTCACACTTGACCACATCGTTGGTCGTGGTTCTTCTGTCAATCTTCATTGCGCTGACGTCACACAATTCGGATCTGAACTGGTTCCATGTTTGCAGCAGTTTTTGTGGAATTTGATCATCCCACTCCACCTTTTCTTGCCACAAACGCTGCATTATGATTTTCGGTAGTAACACCGTCGGAGCAAGCAGGCCTAGTGGGTCGAAAATCTTGGCCGTTTCCGATAAAACCTGCCTCTTGGTTGGCCACTAGAGTGTGTCATTCATTGGGTTTACTCGAAATAGGAATTCATCACCAGTCGGATCCCAATACAATCCTAGCGTCTTTATCGTCCCATTTACATCGCAATCCTCGAACTTTAGTTGCTTTTCCTGAGCCGCTTGAGGGATGTCTTCCAAAAGTATGGGATCATTCCACTTCGCTCCAACAACGCAATCAGGTCCTTCTGTAATGCTTTCGCATCTGCCAAGGAATCGGCTTTGGTTGAAATATCATCAATATAGAAAGACTTCTGCACTTCTACGTGTGCAGCTGGAAAATCGTCCTTCTCGTCGTCTGCAAGCTGGTTCAGAGATCGCGTGGCTAGAAACGATGCAGTGGCAGTCCCGTAGGTAATTGTTTTTAACTCGAGCTCCTTCAAGGGCTTGACGAGTATCTGCCTGTACATTTTAGGTACATCAGCAGTAAACGTGTATCTAAACATGCGAAATCGCAAAATAATTTCAAACAAGCTGCTTTGAACGGTCGGCCCGACCTTCATTACGTCGTTCAAAGATAGCCCTGTGTCGCAGAGGCGTCGAAAACAACCCTCAGTTTTGTCGACGAACTTTCCGAAATAAGGAAAAGTCCCATCCTCAGTGTTGTGACGGCCGAGAAGTTATTACACAACAGCTAACAGATATTTATTCGTGTTTATTTAAAGATGATATTCATTGAGTTATATTCTTCTCGTGGAGTCTCTTTTCTACTACGCACTTCGAATACATGACAAGTCGCAAGGTATTCTGATCTATAGAGGTAAGGTACGTATATAAAGCAAGATAATACACCCAAAGAAATAATAAGGTTACAACACCTCTCCCCCCCCGCAAAACACAAAAAATGGTATGACTACTACAAATCAAGTCTCTGTGGTGGTTTAATTGTTCGATTTGAACGCCTTAAGGGCAAGATACTACTACTACCTTCTACAGTTTGATGGTTGTTTGATTGCATAGAAACCTCTGGGCTGAGTTTGTCCGATGAATCCGGACGTAGATCCTCGGTCACGGTTGTGGGATCTCCAGTTTCAGCCTCCAAAGTAACGGGCCTTGCCCACCATTTGTTCATCGACTACCCAGAACCTTTTCAACAGCTCGTGAAGATCTTCCTCTGAGTTCGAGCAGTGCGTTACCTGACAGACACGTACAGTACAGCAAGTAGACGATGTAGCCCCAACTGGACTGGCAACTAACCAACCTAGCAGACTTTCCTTTAGCAATGGTAGATCGGCAGCTATTCTCACTTTACTAGATTGCAGCAACTCCTAAAAAATCTCCGCACCGATTAGCATATCGATACGGCTCGGTTCGTTGAACCTTCCATCTGCAAGCACAATATCCTCCGGTACCGGCCAGCTTCGAATGTCTATTTTCGTGTTTGGCAAGGTACCCGTAAGGTACTATCAGGTAGTCCAGCCCAAACCCGACCGCTGTTGATCTGGATTTCACCACTACGTGAACTTCAAACTTCACGATTGATTTCATGCCATTCACACCAATAACCGGGATGTCCACACTCTTTTTAGGTAGACTGAGCAGCTTCACCATCCTCTCCGAGACGAAATTAGCCATCGCACCGGAGTCGAGCAGCGCACGGCATTTGTGCGCTACACCATAAGAATCGATCACTTCCACAACAGCTGTTGCCAGCAGAACCTGCTTCGCAGATGCACGACAGGTACCTGGAATTACACACTGCAGCTGTCAATGGTTGTGCATTTGAACCTTCTCCAGACTTGTCCCCAGTCACCGGTGTTTCTGTTGGCACCGATGAAAGTTGTCGTTTTTCTTCCGGATGCATCATAGCATGGTGCTTCTTAGAGCATGTCGAGCAAACCACAGTAGCCTTACAGTTTGATGTGCGATGGCCTTTCTTCAAACACGAAAAGCACAGGCCTACTTGTTTAGCTTTGTTGTATCGAGACTTTTCGTTTAACTTCGAAAAGGTATCACACTTTTCCATGGTATGACTCGCTTCACATACCAGACGATTATCTTCAGAACAGTGCACCACCACAGAATGCGTCTTACTAGGTAGTGGAACAGACTTCGGACTAGAAACTGATGTTTTCACCTTCGATGGGTACACCATCTGCTCGCAGCGTTCTAGTACATAACTGCGCTTACGGAGAAAGGTAATCATATCTTTATAGACAGGCATCTTACCGTGTTCAATTTTGCTCTCCCAGCATTTTCTTGTCTCGGAATCGAGCTTTGAAGTCAGCAGAGTTATTACAATAGCTTCTGCCATCTTGTCCATTCTCAACTTATGGAATTCCAACGAATCCACTCTTTTTTCGCAATCATCGACAAGGTTTTTCAGTTCCTGAAAAGATTCCCTGGTCATGGGTTTGAGATTCAGCAGCTTGGTGATGTGGCCATGAATCACCATCGGTAGGTTCTCAAAACGATCCTCCAAGATCTTCCAAGCACCTTCGTAATTGTTGTCGTTTAATGTTTGTTGATCGATAGCTCCTTGAGCCTTGCCCACTAGCGCTTTTTCCAAATAATGAAGCTTAGTAGCAGGGGAGTCACTGACACATTTGTCAATAATGTCACAGAACAATGATTTGAACTTAAACCAGTTCTCATACCGTCGAATTCGGAAGAGGTGTCTGCTGTAGCAATAGTGACGGAATTCGTGGTGGTACGCTAACACCGCTGCTAAAGGGCGATACGGTCAAAATTTGGTCAATATCAACTTGACGTATTTCTTTCAATTTTGCATTTAAAAAAACCTGAACACCCCTCATTTTGAAGGTGTGTGTGTGTAAAATGTTGCTCCTATTTTGATTTTGGAATTCACTCTTCAGTTGTCAAAATGCCGTCCAAGCAAGAAGAGCAGCGTATCAAAATTTTGCTCGCGCATCGCGAAAATCCGAGCTACTCGCACGCAAAGTTGGCAAAATCGCTAAAAGTTGCCAAATCAACCGTTACAAATGTAATTAAAGTGTTTGGGGAACGTTTGCCGACAGCCAGGAAGTCTGGATCGGGGGAAATCGAAAACCGGAAGCCGCTGAGACGACAAAGAGAGTTGCCGGTAGTTTCAAGCGAAACCCTAACCTATCTCTCCGAGATGCCGCAAATAAGCTGGTTGTATCGTCTACAACCGTGCATCGAGCCAAAAAACGAGCCGGACTATCGACTTACAAGAAGGTAGTGACTTCAAATCGCGATGATAAACAAAATACGACGGCCAAAGCGCGATCCCGGAGGCTGTACACGACGATGCTGACGAAGTTTGACTGCGTGGTAATGGACGACGAAACCTACGTCAAAGCCGACTACAAGCAGCTTCCGGGACAGGAGTTTTATACGGCAAAAGGAAGGGGAAAGGTAGCAGATATTTTCAAGCTCACGAAACTGTCAAAGTTCGCCAATAAATATCTGGTTTGGCAAGCCATCTGTACCTGTGGCTTGAAAAGCAGCATTTTCATAGCTTCCGGGACTGTCAACCAAGAAATTTACGTGAAAGAGTGTTTGAATAAACGTCTGCTGCCTTTCCTGAAGAAACACGGTTGTTCCGTACTGTTTTGCCATTACGGTAAAAAGGCCATGGAGTGGTACGCCGCCAACAACGTGCAGGTGGTTCCCAAGGACAAGAACCCTCCCAACACGCCAGAGCTCCGCCCAATTGAGAAATACTGGGCTATTGTCAAGCGGAACCTAAAGAAGACCAAAAAAACTGCTAAGGACGAGCAGCAGTTCAAGGCAAACTGGCTTTCTGCGGCGAAGAAGGTGGACAAGGTGGCTGTACAAAATCTGATGGCAGGGGTCAAGCGTAAGGCCCGGCAATTCGGATTTGGAAAAGCGGAAGCCTAACTGAATATTTTTCCTGAATTTTATTCTAATTGAA
This sequence comes from Aedes japonicus, assembly GCA_034211315.2. Classification (NCBI taxonomy): domain Eukaryota; kingdom Metazoa; phylum Arthropoda; class Insecta; order Diptera; family Culicidae; genus Aedes; species Aedes japonicus. The sequence continues at coordinate 44,025 of JASCZW010006748.1, forward strand.
CTTGAAAAAGAAATTTAATTTGATTTTTTAAATAAACGATTTCACCGATTTACACGCGTTTTCCCTTGACCAAATTTTGACCGTATCACCCTTTACTAGACTCTTCAGCATGGGCGTACTTCATCGCATGCATCTGCTGCTGCTGTGATGCTGTAGCAATTCCTTTCTGGTCATCTTTATAGTTTTGTATCATTTCACACAGCGCTATACAAACGAATTCATACAGCTCTTCGAACTCGACGAACTTCGGTTCGAACTTAGCTCGACTTGTCGCGTCTGTGAGATAGATATGGTTTTGAAAATCATTAAATTCACCATACGCAGCATCTACTGTTCTTAGATACAAGTTCAATTCGTGAATATTGAACTTACGATAGTCTTGGGCAGCAGTTTCGATTGCTTTGCGGATCCGCTCGACTTTCGCCTTCGCTGAGGCACAACATTGGCTTAGTGCTTCAACTGTGTCTGTCATCTTGGATTTCTTTTCTCGATCCAACTGTTGATCCTTCTGCTCTCGCACGGTTAGTGCAGGAGAATGAATAACTTTCGCTGCAGCTTGCGAACTCATGAACAGCGTCTTCTTTGCACCTGCAGATCGTAGCAGCATACCACTTTCTTTTTTTACTCTTCTTTCTTCTACTTGTCAGTTTTCAGTTCAGTTTCACTTTTGTTCCTCATTGAATCCGCAGTTTTCTTCCAGTGTCACTCCGAGCAGTCGAGGACGCCATGTTACTTTTTCAGCGAATTCCTTTGTTCTCTAAAACCACTTCTTTTTTTTTTCGAAGGTCGCAACCACTCGAAAATCAATCAAATTTTCTCGTTTCGCGCACGAATTGAGATCGACAATTCACTTCTTTAAGCACTAGTTCGACATCCGGATCGAACGGGACCAAATGTTCGCTTCGGATAACTCAGTGTGGAAAAAGTCAGTGGACTGTATGTGAGAAATAATATACACGTCTTAACAGCGTGAACGTTTATTTGCAACTCACTTACGGAGTATCGACTTGAAAATACAGGGTTGAATTCAAAAATAAAACGTTTAGTAGGTTTGTGCTCAAGAGAAATTATTATAGCAAATGAGATTTAATGCTGTCATTTATTTTGAACCAAACAGGTTCTATAACAGTGAACCAACTTCAAATCGCTATTTGCACATTGATTGTTGGTACAGCGATGTTCTCCTTTAGTCTAGTACCTGTTTTTTTAGTACTGGATTAAAGTATTTGACAGTTCGTACATCGCTTAGGGTTATGGGCCCATTGACTTGATCCCTACACGGTAGGAATCAAAAACCCATTAATCGGTATTTTACCCCTTTTTCAAAAAATGGGTTAATTAAAAACACGATAATGGCTAAAATACTACCCGTATGCATAATTTCTGATTTAAAAATGAATGGGTATTTTTTAATGATAATTGATTGGAAAAATTAGGTAAAATTAAAATAACACTTCACTTCATCACTTAAAAAATAAAAAACTGAAGCACTATTTACACTATCACAAGTAAACGCGAGCAAATTTCATTCAATTCCGCCACAGAAAGCTTATCTTTTAACAGATAGGCCTATTTCGTGTAGAACTTACAGAATTCTTCAGTTTCTTAAGAAAACGTGACTAACTGACGTGTTAATTTAAAATTTTCCTACATCCAGCCAAATAATTTTAAGAATTTACAAGGTTCAACTAATGAACTCCATGCTTTAGAATTCCATAAGGCTGATTTATGAATAGATATTGTTTTACACGATGTGGTTTTTGTACGCAGTTAGGTTTTCCTGATTATAAGTGTAGATATATACTAGTGGGCAAGTCACTGGACGTTGAAGGTTCGAATCCAGATTGCTCCATAATTTTTATTTTCCTACATCAATATTTTCACAAGATATATTTATAAAATTCATACTAAATTTTTATAGCAAATAATCGTAATGCAATCTTATGAATATCAAAAGTTTATTTAAGTGAGTGTAGTTTTCGAATAACAATCGTTCTACTAATATGTTTGTTAAAGTATTTAAAAAATAAAAAAGTGAAGCATGTATGGGTATTAAATGTAGTCCTTTCATAAGTCAGGTTTATGGAATTCCAAAGCTTCGTTTATGGAATTCCGTAGTTGATCCTTATGAAATTCGTAGGTTTATTTGAGTGAGGAGTGTACGATAGTGATCCATCACTTTTTAAATGTTTCTTTGGCACAACTACCGCTTCCTTTTATGGTTATTGCAAATTAAAGAGCTTGAGAACTTTTGTCAATTACAAAATATTGTTAATTACAAGAACATCTGCAGAAAATATCAAACAATTGGTTGACATGCTTCATAGTATACTTAATTAATTATTCACTAAATTAAACTGACATATGGATATTCTAGCTGCTTATCGATGTTTTTTTAAGTGTTTGTTATAAAACGCTGATGCACATATAATACTAAGTACCCTGCACGCAAAAAAAGCCGCAGTAGAAACTACGATTTCGAGGGTTAAATTAAGCGCAATCACCAACAATTTTCAGCTGACTATAAATGCGATTGATTTTACCATGCCTGCGATTACATCAACCATGGTGCGGTTGATATCAATATAAGGTTTGTCAAATATACCACAAACGTTGAAAATTTTACAGTTTACGTAGTAAATTTGACTGAAATTTCATGGTAGTTTTAAAGATAGGCGTAGTCGGGTAAAATGGTTGTTTTTACTACAAGATTTCTTTCTGTGTGGGAATATACACAAGCTCAAAATTATTCATTAAATTGTCTCCTGCCTTTTTTCCGTGCAACTTAGATACCGACTAGCGACATCTATATCTGAAATGACTAACTTCTGTTCACCCTAGTCTAGTACTGCAACTGTGTCCTGCACCACCCGTGTTTTGTTTTCTTTCAATTTTAGTTCCATGACAGTACAACAGTGACATAACCGCACCGCACGGGAGAGAAAAAACATGCAGTGTTTTGTAACTCAGTGAAAATTTGTTTTCATTCCCCGTAAAATCCTTATATTTTAAGTAATTACAATGAATCATTTGTGTACATCGTTAAGCAAGCTTCATCCACATCCGGCCTACCGGATCGCGGCAGTAAGTACATTTATTTCCCTAGAAAATCGTCTAAATTAAATATTTCCAACTAAGGTACTTCCTTGCCGGGAATTGCTTAAAATCTAAATGAATTGAAGAATTTGCGAAAAATAAATACTGTACAAAAACTAATATCGCTTGCTCTTCATAGGCTCTGCTGCACATCAGCCGAAGCAGTAGCTCTTCCGCACCGGAGAAAATCGTCCTTCCTCGACGAATCGAACGCAACCACACCGACATTCTAAATGCTCTGTCCAGTACGGTTGGGTTCGATCCAACTGCAGCCCACTACAAGTATCACGATGACCCGTACCTGATTCCAACATCCAACAACGCCAAGAAAACGTACGCAATGGCACAGGAAGCCGGTCGAAAGGCAGCCCACTGGATCCGGCAGGAGAATGCAAAGTTGTTTCAGGTGATTGAAAAACACACGATTTTATTACTATTATTTTGATTGATGATTTTGGTTTTTAGCACAAAGAAGCAGCCCCGCCGGTGGCGGCGTTTATTCCCACGATGGTTTATAGCGAAGAGAGTCAGGTGGAAGTGACTGATCTGGAAAACTGATCGACAATGTCGATGTGAAGGATGCTGTTTTGGTGTACAATTTATTGAAGAAGAACAACATTGAGGTGAGTGCGGAGTTGAAACAGTCTATGATGGAAACTGCTAGTGCTTTTTCAATCATGAAGAATCGCTGGCCGAGGAATACATCGAGGAACGTTGGTTCCGGCAAGGTGTTACGGAGAAGGGTCGCCAGAGGAAAACCTGGAAGGACTTTGAGTTGGCAGAGCAGATTTTTCACGAAATTGAGAACAAAAAACCGGAACACTATAGTGCTCTGATTCGTGGAATGGCAAAATACTTCCAGGTAAGGGTGAAATTAGTTGAAAAAAGTGATTCACGTCGTTAAGTAAATGTGTACTTTTAGGTGGAAAAAGCCTGGGCTTTGTATCAGGAGACGATCGAAAAAGGCATTCTATTGGATACAAACACTTTCAACAGTTTGCTGCAGATTGCTTCTTTCCTGAAAGAGAGCTATGAAATGCGATGGAATTTGGTGTGTGAAGTGTTGACGGCGATGAAAAATCAAGGTCTTATGCCCAATATTGGAACGTTGAATGCTATTCTGCAGACAATTACGACCATCGGAGGCTATCACCATCCGAGGACATATGCATTGAAAACGTTATCGGAGTTCAAGAAACTGGGTATTGAGCCATCGCTAGCCACTTGGTACTACATGTTGACCATCTTCTGTCGTGAGCGTGGTCCCACTAGTCATATTCTACACGACATCATGAACGAAATTGAGAACAAAGAATTCCACATTCAGGATCCTAAAGATACCTTCTTCTTCGTTACTGCCATGGACGTTTGCCGTAACCATCTTCTCGACAAGGATTTAGCGAAACGAGTGAATAATCTGCTCCACTTCAAGGACAACTACAACCTAATAGGGGATTCGTATAAAGAATCAATCTACTACCGTCAATACTTCACAGTCCTATGCAACTCGGAGTCGTTGGATACGTTTATGGAAACCTACAACATGCTCGTACCGAATGTGTACACTCCGGAACCATCTGTGATGGAAGACATTCTCAAATGCATCGACGTGAATTGTGCGGTAAATTATCTGCCTCAAATTTGGTCCCACATGATTCAATTCGACCACACCGGACGTGAGAATCTGCTCAATCTGATCCTCCAAATCATGGTCACAAACCCACCAGAAAATCCCGAGCTTGTCGAAAAGTTTACATCAATCGCATGGGACATGTATAAGCGGCTAGACGAGTTGATCGCTGCGGGTAACAATCGTAATCAACGAACCGGGTTTTCCGGAGCCCTGCTTGGGGATATTTTAACGATATGTTGCCGTGGAAAGGACTATGAAAAGGCCCAAACTCTTTTCGAAAAGATAAACAACGAGCAGAACTCGATCGTCGGCGATCCGAAGGTGATGGGCCTGAGAGCATTTATTGAGTTGTCTATCCAGGAAAAGAAACCCAGCTTGGCTATAAGTTGTTTGCAGTACTGCGCGGAGAATGGGTTCCCCGAAAGTGCCGACCTTGGTAGGCTCATTAACAGCTCCATGACGCTGGATGAGGTGCATATTGGGAAGATTAAACGGTACGTCGGAACAGATGCGTTGAAGCCCATTAAGGTAGATGAAGAACAAGGCAAGTGAACGTTGGTTGATATGATGGTAGATTTTAAATATTGAAGGTTTTGATCGGATTGAATGCCTCGTTTGTATTCTTTAGAACAGGAAAGAATTCTTTTATGGGGGACACTAATGTCTTGGGCAGCCTAAGTCTGAAAGTAATTTAAATACGAAACAACAGCAACCAAAACGACTTATATCTTGTTTTGGTATTCAGTAAAAGGTTAACATACCCCCTCTTCTATAAGAGGCTCAATAACTGATATCGAATTCGTTTTTGAACCTAGGTTGAAACTCTAGTTCCAAACTGCGATCCCCGAACTTAGTGTCAGTGCAAACCTCAATTCGATACGATTTACGAATAAATCCGTTCATACTGACGTTTAACACACAGCAAGTTGACCCAATTTTATGGCCAGAATACACTCAAATAAACTTTACTAGCACAATTCTTTGCACTGCGACCTTTAACAATCAATGTCTTGACTTGCTTCAGCGTTTCCCTACCCTTGAGTATGTGATCTGGCCGCGATGGTAGGGCCTACGCCATTCGTATTGGGATGGTAACCAAAGACATATTCTGACGTGATGGTATCACATGTTGACTATTTTTATTTTATGCCGCGTCACATATCTGGCATTGATGCACTAATTTTACGGATGTGATCCAACGGACGTCCTGTCTGGAAATCTGAAATTGTGATGCTGTCTGGTGGGGCTCTCCTCAGACATAATGAAGTGTGATTTCCTCTTGACTGCAACACCTTTCTTAGCGTTCCCTGACATGACGAGCCGAAGCCACGCTTAATTATAAATCTAGCTAGACAGGTATATATTGGTACACAATGTATTCAAGATTAATGACATTTGTAGGAAACCGACTGTTGGATTCACTGAGTAGAAGTTTTAAAACTACGAACGTGGCACCATTCTTATTTTGTTATTTCTCATTTCAAAGAGTTATAAAACAAATACCACACATTATGACAATGGTATACAAACAATCTTATAACGGCTTCTTTCTCGATAATGTTTCAATAATAGATAGGGACTAGGCGTGATGAAGCTTTACCTTGCCACCGAAAAGTGAATCTAATAGCTGAGCAAGATTGTTAGGCTGCACTTGCTGTCACACTTAGAAACGATTAAACGACTTAGAGATTAGTATTGGACAAATAAAAAGAAGGCAATGAACAGACAACTAAACGTAAACGATTCTACAACAGAACTATAAAATTTAACTGAATAACGCAGAAAACAAGAACGGACTAAGGCGGACAAAGTGATAGGGCATCTAAAAGAAGCTAGACGAGGTATACATCGACGAATTTCAGAGCACATAAGAACTAGACATCTATTAACCTATTAACGACTGAAGAAGTTACGAAATGCCCTCTAACAATTCTAGCATAAAAAGACGCCACGTCCTTCCAATTTTTTTTTTAAGGAAGCTTCTCTCTCATAATTCCTATCAGTAAACCATTCAAATTATACTGTTGGGACTACTGAGACATCAGACATGACTAAAACTGGTTGAAATCAAATATTTCGACGACTTTTGATTGGAGAAAACTGCTCGAACAGACTTTCACAGCACATAAATTCTAAACTGCAGAAAACTGAAAAAAACACTGACAAACTAAATAACAAAAAGACAAAACGACACCATACAAAACAGTGGACATGAACTGAGAGAAAGGTGAAGCAAAATTGAAAATGTAACACATTTTGAGGCAGTGTCAACAGCGACGACATGATCCTTGCACGGCTGGTGAAATGCTTCAAAAGGAGGTTATATCAAAAGTTATATCACCCTAACGCACAAGTAACAGTAACAGCTTAGGAATAGCTTCTTATTTTTGGTTCGAGAAAACTTCTTCGGAAAACTTTCATAGCACATAAATGCCACATTTCACGATCTAAACAAGAAAAGACTCCGTATTAGACTTGTAAACGTAACACTGACTAACGAAATAACAAAAAGACAATTGACGAAAAAGACGAACGGACTCAAAATTTTCAAACGTGGCTCCTTCCGAATCATTTGCAACAGCGTCTTCTTGGACGACATGCTCCGTATACGGCTGGCAAAATGATTCGAAAGGATTTACGCAACGATATCATCAAAGGCCTAGCGTAGAGGTTTCTACTCTATTCCGAGTCCCGCCAGTGAACCTTAAAAAAAGTCGCCCGATACCGACCTTTTTAAAGCATATGGATGTGATGAAGTGTTGGGTTTGGATGTATAAGGGAAGGGCTGTACACAGATTTTGTTGGCCAATACAGGGCACCTTCCACGCTGTCATTTGTTTGTTGAAATAGACATTTAATAAGATAGATTCAGGTAATATTACTAATAATCCAAAATCTAAAAGGTACAAATATGGACATTTGTCCCACTCTCAAAAGTTTGCAATTATTTCAAGAGGTCGGAATAAAATCCTCATTATAATGGCCAATTGAGCGCAATATCAATTACTACTAATTAGTTGTTTTCATACGGGTTTCCTAATAACTTTTTAAGCATTAGTACTTCATTTAAGAATAAAAAACGAATTAATGTACCAGAAACTGGACGGACACTTGTGTCTACCCAGTGGAGCATCCGGATATGAGCACCCGTGTGAGTCTAGAGTATCGCACGAGCTGACGAGTGCAACGGGAAGGACTATAGGTGTATAGATCTGGGGGTGAGTCCCCGGATACGCAGCAGGAAAGCACGGTCTATACACTGAACAATTACAATTACAATTACAACGATTGTATGACTTTTCCCGGAAAACCAATTCCCGGAAAACCGTTTCCCGGAAGACCATTTTCCGGAATAACATTTCCCGGAACAGACCTTTTCCCGGAAATACTTTTTCCGGAATATACCATTTCCCGGAAACCCATTTTCCGGAATTTTTGTTTACACCAAGAATGTGATTTTTTTCTATCATTAATTTTTTAATTTCAATCAATGCCCTATCTACACGGTGTTCAATAAGTTCGGATACACTTTCAAAATTTGTTAAAAAAATGAAAACATGTTTTTTATTTTTGGATTTATGTTATTGAAAGCTATGTTTACAAGGAACGTTTACAACATTTCTCTTGGAATGACCCCCCTTTGTACTCCTTAACGAGCTTCAAACGTTTCTCGAACGCGTCGCAGGCGGCACGCACGGACTGCATGGGCATTTCGTCCCAGATTTTGAGAATTACCGTCTTGAAATGATCCAAAGTGCTGACCTTGTATTCGTTCAGCTTCGCCATCATATAGGACCAAACAAAAAAGTCGAGAGGATTCAAGTCCGGGGAGCTGGGAGGCCACAAAGTTTTGTCCAGAAAGTCGGTTAAATTGTCCCGACACCAGAGCTTGAACCACATTTGCCGTATGGGCTGGTGCACCGTCCTGCTGGAACACGTAGTGCTCATCGCCGTAGAGGCTTCGGAGACTGGGGGCAACAACCTTTTCCAAAACCTCAGTTTTGTAGTACGCCGCGTTGATTTTGACGTTTTTTCAATAAACACCAAGGGTAGCTTACCACGTTTGCATACTGCCCCCCAAACCATCACCGACGCGGCACTTTGGAACCGAGGATGTTTATATTGGATTCAGGAATGCTGTCCCTCGATGGCGCCCACACCCGGTCATTTTGCACATTGTGCGGCTGCTGCAGCACGAACAGTTTCTCGTCCGAAAAAACAAACTCCTGACCAGCGTGCCGAGAGAGGATCCTCTTAGCTCGATCCAACCGCTTTTTGCTGGTAGCCTCCGAAACGCCATGGACCTTACGTTTTTTGTAAGGCCTGAAACCAAGGTCCTTGGTGAGTATGGTGTGAGCGGTTCCAATGGAAACGTTGAGATCTGCAGCCGTTTTCCGGATTGAGCGGTTCTTTTTGCGCCGAATTCGCTCCCTCACGATCTTGATGACCCGTGGCGTCCTCGCTGAACGCAGCCGACCGGATCTCGCACGGTCATTGGTCGAGGACGTCTCCCGGTATCGCCTGATGGTCGTGTAGACAAAGTTCCGCTTGACCCCATGCGATTTCAGCAGCCGGAATATATCGCCGGGTCGCTCACCGTTCAAAAAACGCTTAATTACGAAGTCCCGATACTCTTTCATCGCGCGTAACAAACGAACAACAACTAACAGAATGTCAACACCGCGCACATTCGGTAGCGTATGAATGAAGCTAAAGCTGACACCAATACCAATGCAGAATATGTACATGGCGCATACCTACGCAATGATGAAAACTTGTATTCGAACTTATTGAACACCGTGTAGTTTTTCGAAACATGAATACCAAAAAACTGAAACGTAAGAATATTGGTAATTATCTGAGCATAGTTTTTTTGAAAGGACAGCTCATGCTTGAAAGAAGAGAAAATATCTGATAAATACCAAAAAGCAGTTTAAAATACAATTCATATTAACATTTTGTCCTTTCGAAAACGTACAATTTGTTATTGAATTAAATTTTTTGTTACAAAAGCAATTGCAAAGGTATTCGAAAAAATGCGAAATGCTATGCGAATAAACTTGTACAGCAAAAACTTCAGTGCCAACGTTCCCAAAACTAATGTGCATGCTCTCGGTAAGTAATTTAAGTTGATGATGTGGTAGTTACATTTTAAGGTTTTTTTTATTTCTACCATACTTAAAAAATCTATTGGCACTGATGGGGCGACGTCAATTGTAAAACCGATGCAAACGATATGATTGATCAATCGCACGGTGTAATTAAAATTTGATTCAACATCTATAAGTAAACGTTTATAAATATATAACCGATACTAGATATTCTAAAAGGTCTGATCATAGTCAAGCTGGGACGAATTAAGGAAACTTATGCAGTGAATATAAGGGGCTGCCACCCCCATAACCCCGCGATGGGGGACTGTGCCGCCCCCCAAGCCCTCGCTGCAAAGGATCGAAACTTGCGTGAGGAATAAACCCTACGCAGCACTGTGCTATTTGTTCTTGGATATAAGGAGACATATTGTTGGAGACATATAAGCCATAAAAAAGCAATATAAATGTTTCATACAATACTGCCCATAATTCAAAAAATGGCTAATGTGCCTTCAACACGAATTCGAGAAAAATGCAATCATAGTGTTTTTGTTATTAGAACAAGTTTTATTAGATTTTAATAACTTTTAAACTACTCATTATAGTTGTTGTCGATTCCGAAATCATGCCGTTGAATTGAAACGAGAAAAGAAGTAGCCAATTTTCTCAAATTATGATTTTTAATCGTAGTAGCCAATTTTTCATTTACAAAGCAAGAGAAATTTGACAATCCGAAATTTGTTTTGTCTAACGTGCATACGTTGTCTTTTATCGCGTTGTGAGTTTGTGACACAAATGGCTTTAAATTATCTGCAACAATTCGGTAGCACCAGCGAAAGCGAAACAATGGGCAGTAATTAGCCAGAGGATACAATGGGCAGTAATTAGCTATGCTGTTGCCGAGAAATATCTGAATCAATACTATCTTGTACAACAAAAAACATTGGTTAAAAGTTCCAGTACGCTAAGCTATTCATAAATAATATAAAACAATGTATGGAACCCAGAATCTTTGGATTAACAACCTGGTGCTTGTATCCACTTGACTGTCAGACCATCACTATTGATAGCCATAAAAATCTCTATTAAAATCACATTGGATGCTGCGCTCGGTATCATCATGCACATTAGACAATTTATCATTTATATTACACATTAGCCATTTAGTTTTTCAAGCCGTTTACCCCTATAAATCATTATTTTGAAAATGTTATACAGTGGGTACCTTAATAAGGGTGTCAACAATCATGCAACACTCTTTTCCTATGTTGACTAAAATGGCATATTAGCCATTTCTTGAATTATGGGCAGAATATACGATACATTTGTTCTATGTAAATCAATCGGAGGTATGGATGTACGTTTTCCTCAGCTCCACACAATTTCAGACAATTTTTTATAATTGTTCAAAGCATTGGAGATGGTGCTCTAATGAAGTTCGCTCCTTTTGTACACTACTTACTGCCATGCAAAAAAGTATACAAAAGGGTACTCTTTCTTTTGAAGCGAGCAGATTCAGAGCGAGGAATCACATTAAACCATAAAATTGTCTTGACGGACTTCGAAAAGGCGGAGATAAACGCTGTGAAATCGATTTTTTTACAGATTCTGCACAGTTTGGATGTTTTTCCATGTTGCCAAGAATCCGTGGACACGGTTATGACAGCTGGGCCTGACAAGAAAATTTGCCACCAGTACGAAAATTCAAATAGATCTCCGTCAGGTTCAAGCCTTGACCTTCTTGCGCCCGCAAAACATAAATAAACCTATGTTTGAAGACTAATTAGACTAAAACAATTGTTGAACAATTCTTTTTTTCTCTCTTTTTTAGTTTCATACATATTTATTACTAGTTTAATATAAGCTAAGGGGCTATTCATAAACCACGTAGACTTTTATAGGGGGAGGGGGGGTTTGACCAAAGTCTACGATCCATAAAAAAATTATAAAAATGTATGGAGAAAAGTCTACGAGAGGTGAGGGGGGCTGAGATTTTCAAAAATGAGTCTACGTGGTTTATGAACAGGCCCCAAGTAAGATCAAGTTACCTTTCCCAGTTTCAGAATATGTATTTTTGTACAAATAGTTTGTCAGTATACATTATCAGTTTCCCACAATCAACTATATTATTAAAAAAGGTGAAAAAGAATTGAAATAAAAAAGGAGATTTTTAATTTAACGTTGCAATAATTGCTGATTAAATGGGACTACAATTATAGATTTAAAAAAAACAATAATAACAGAATATTTCTGTCTGGGCAAATCAAAACAAAACATGAATAGTCAAAAACATGAACATATTTGGTCGTGAGAAATAAATTCCGGGAAATGGTACATTCCGGTATGTGAGGTTTCCGGAAATTATTCATTCCACGAAATGGTTTTCCGGGAAATGGTCTCTTCCGGCAAATGGTCTTCTGGGAAATAGTTTTCCGGGAAATGTCGTACAATCATTACAACATCGGAGTGGTTGATGAAATGAATGCATGCAGATACTTTGATCTGAAATCCTGTTGAAGAGTCGAGAGATGATGAAACCTTGGTGGAGAGTACATTATCGATCAAATTCAGCAATACTGACTTTCTGGTATATTTCCAGAGGTAGCACCCGACAGTTGATTGCAATCATCAATGCATCCACTGTATTATAAGAATCGTCAGGTGAATCAGTGCACAGTGGTCCAGAATGAGAATGAAGCTGGAAAAATAGATTTTGGGCCTATGTTTGAGGTTTTGAAGCAAACGCGTTTTCTACAAAGTTGTTTCTGATAATGAGGCCTTTCTTTTTGGTGTGAATGAAAACTAGTGTCCTTATTTTCAGAGAAATCAAAAATTTACCTTTTTTAATTTTAGTAATAAACGCATATATCGTTCGGAGAAGTTGTAGGTTAGGGCCTGTTCATAAACCATGTAGACTCATTTTGAAAATCTCAGAAAACCCATCCCCCACCCTCCTGCCTCGTAGACTTTTCGCAATACATTTGGTTTAATTTTGTATGGAGCGTAGACTTTGGACAAATCCCCTCTCCTCAGAAAAGTCTACGTGATTTATGAATTACGATTAACACTTTCACTTACACAATATTGAGCAACTTTGGTTGAATAAATTTTAACGTAGCTCTTAAAATTAACGAATTATACATCAACTACTTAGCTTAGGGTGTCTCTTTAAAATCAGTTATTTAGCTTTAACTTTTTTATTTATATTTTTTTAGCAAAGTTGACTTCCATCGTATGTGAAACATAAGTAATTATGGGTTTTGTAAAAAATAGGTATTTTTCAAATGTTGATACGAAGAAAGAATTCTTAACAGCATTTTAAAGGATTTTTATTATTGCATCATATCTGAAAACCGGAGATAGGGTATTTGTTTTTTATTGAGTAAAACATTTGAACAGAGCGTTATTTTTTAAGAAACTCGTAAACAACTCACTAACGGTAGGATTGATAAGTTTAAAGTTTCATCTTTTTAAGCTCTAGAAACCATTTCAAGACGAATTTGTTGCCAAATACAAATAAAATAAGAGCAAAAATCTATATTTGCCTTTTGGACAAGTCTAGCTTACGTTGTATTGAAAAATTCAAATCAAAAATATGAATGAAATATTATAATATAGTCATATAAGGGAACGTCCATTAATTACGTCACGCAAAAATTGACTTTTTGTAACCCCCCCTCCCCCCCCTTGTCACGTTTTTTGTATAGACCTTCAAATTTTTTTGTATGGATCGTCACGTTTTCCCAAACCCCCCCTCCCCTACTGGGTGACATAATTAATGGACCTGCCCTAATGAAAATATGATAATTACAACAAATGCTCAACATGTTTCGGAATTCGGATATCGGACCGTTTGAAGGCAAATATACGAGGGTATCAGATGTCAATAGAAGCCTTTTAAATATGCCCTCTACGCTTACCTCCCGGCAAAATTTTCATGCATGACCGTCTCTGAACTTACGAATGCTTTTGTTTCTACATTTAGCTGTTTCTTGGGAAAACTTTGCAATTGCGAGCAGTGAATGTTTGATTATCGCTTCTCCATGCACCAGCAATCTATGTACCAACTGTACAATGAATTGTAGAGCATTCTGGTTTCTTCTGTATATTCTTCATATGCCTTAATGTTGATTTCGGCCTGGCTGTTAATCAAAGTTAACACCCAGACAACCAGAAGTCGTATAGGATTTCACAGATAATATCGTATAAAATGTGAGTTCAAATCACTATCATATATAACTACATGTTATGTATGGTCGATGTTCACAACTTATCGCATAGAATGCATTTTTTTAGAACTTATTACGATAGTTCATTTAAACTCGCATAATGATGTGGAAAACCCCGGATTATTATTGTGAAAAGTCGTATATATTCCAGGCATCTATGAATATACGTATATTATCATTTATTTTTTAAATATATGTAGTATACATGAAAGACATCGTACAAAATGGTAACGCAAAACATGTTTTACGATTTAGATTATAATAATAATAAAATTTGCATCATATGTGTGAGTCAAATCATTTTATGTTGATTTTAAATAGTGTGTAACGCGATTCGTCATACATCTTATTGAAAATATTGAAATTCAAGTGTTTGCATCGAAATCTTCTGAAATATGAGTGAGTTTTTAATAAAAAGGAGAATCATCAAGGCTCGGAAAAGTGGAACTTATAGTAGACTACTTCAGCAATATAAAAAGAAGTGGAAAAATTCTGCGAACCAAGAAAGGAATAACAATTCAGATCCTTATGCACAGAGGGAGCATTCTGATGATACTCTGCCAGAGATTCAGGATCATATGATTCAATGTCTACTGTAAACGCGGAAGATAAACAAGACTTTTTCAGCGAGAATGTACTAACATCAGAGATCCGTAAGCTTAAGCGTACGTGTTTTTTTTATTATTTTAATTCTCATCCCTATTTTCCAGCATTCCGTCAAGATCTTCTTGCAGAGCTCCGCAGTTGGTCTGCTGAGTTCCATATTACTCAGACTGCGTTGAAATCACTTGTCGGGATTCTCAACTCTAATCAAGCTTTAAATCTTCCGAGTGATGCTCGTACCATAATGAAAACTCCAAGTAACATAGAAATCATCGAAATGGGAGAGCAAGGACGATATTGGCATCAGGGTATTGAGAAATGTCTGCTCAAAACTTTGGCACAGATCGATAAACCATTATCAATATCTTTGAATTTCAATATCGACGGTTTACCAATTCACAAAAGCAGCCTAAAAAACATCTGGCCAATACTGTGTAATATTCACGAATTACCCCACATTTCGCCTATGGCAATAGGAATATTCTATGGCATCGGTAAGCCAAAAAATGCTAATGAATTTTTAAATCCATTCATAGACGAGCTTTTGCCAATCTTAGAAACGGGATTGGTGATAAATGGTCACCATGTTGCTGTACGAGTGCGTTGTTTCATATGTGATTCTCCGGCTCGATCGTTTATCAAGGGCGTTATGAATTTTAATGGTAAACATGGATGTCTCAAATGTACAACAAAAGGTAAATATTGCCATACATCAGGAACAGTAATATTTCCTCAAATTGATGCACAACCTCGAACCAATGAGGAATTTAGGAACGATGAGTATCCTGAACACCAAAAGAACGATACTTCCCTGATTCGTTTACCAATTGATATTATCGAAGATGTAATTGTTGCCGATGCACTTCATCTTTTGGAATTGGGTGTCATGCGAAAGTTACTGAATGGATGGCGTACGGGTTCTATGACTAAGCGAGCAAAGTGGAGTGCTATGGAAAAGACTGAAATATCCAATTTTCTCGTAAAAATTAGATTTCCTAAAGAAATACATCGGCAAATGCGCTCTTTGGAGCATGTTTCGCTATGGAAGGGTTTAGAATATCCCAATTTTCTTAATTACGTTGGTCTAGTGATTCTTAAAGACTATTTACCAGAAAATTTTTATCAACATTTCGTACTATTGTTTAGTGCTGTTAGAATTTCTTCTATTGAAATGTATAGTAGCTACTTGCCTGTTGCAAAGGATTTATTTAATGATTTTATTAACGATTATAAGTATTTGTATGGTATAGAATACATCACAAGCAACGTTCATAATCTCTGTCATGTAGTAGGTGAAGTAGAGAAGTTCGGAACTTTATCAACCCTATCTGCTTACCCATTCGAAAATTATCTGTATTCACTTAAGAAAATGCTCCATACTGGGCCGCTACCATTGAATCAAATTGCAAACCGGTTGACTGAACTTGGCAACGAGGCTTCGAAAAAGATAAGAGATGCTTATCAAGCGACTAAAAGATCCATTCGATCAGTCGAAAGAAAAGGAGCGATCATCACTATCACATTAACTGATTTTATTTTGAGCACGAAGTTCGAAGATAAATGGTTTTTTACTAAAGACCTCAATATACTGTGCTTGGAAAATGCTTCACAAAATAATCTTGACTGGAAAATCCATGCTCGCTCCATAATAATTAAATATGATTTTTTTAATAAACCATTTAAATCCTCCTTCATTCATATTTTTGCTTCTAGAGAAGAGAATACTAACTATTCTGATCAAAAAGTTTACGACTTAGATTGCATTATGTGCAAATTAGTTGCTATTCGACGAAAACACGAAATTATATTTGTACCTCTAATTCATACTTTGAAATAAAAACATGTTTTTTTCTGTCTTCAGTATGGTTTATTTTATTCTGTCTTACACTAAAAAGTTAAAAAAAAATAAAAATTAATATAAAAGGAAAACATATTCATTAAATTTAACCTTAAATTCCAATAATTTCAACACCAGGGAACCCGATAAAATCCTGCGACTCATTCTCATCGGTGCTCATTGATGTATCAGACCGGTTCAGTTTCTTCCTCAACATCATCATCTAAGTCATCTTCAATGGAATCAGTGGTAGGGTTCTCGTTTTGTCCTGTATAATCTTCTTTAGCGTTTGTGTCAACATCATGGGCAACAGCGTCATCATAATTGTGTTTTTGGTTTTGTTTTTGGCGACATGTAGGCTTGCGAAGCTGCTTACTTGTGGATCTTGCTTTAGAATAACGGAAAAGCTTGTCCTTACAGAAAGTCTCTAGCTTTTTAGTCGTGTAAGTCGGGTCACCAACACGAACTATTGCCAAGAGCAGTTGGAGGACATTAGCGAACTCTGCGGAATCCCCTTTTGGATTTATTACTTCTGCTGATGCCATGTCCAGGTAAACCTGTTCCAAAATGCTCGGGTGAACAAACAGTCTACGATTAAATAGCATGCCGAATCGCCTTTTTCCGAATATGTTGTTGGAGCAATAATTTTGGTGAAATATTTTGTCTGTAACATAGATATGAATTTAAAATTTTGGTTTAAGCTAAGCTGTAAAGATATGTTGCGTTGGTTATTATTCTTTGAATATTCTAATAACAATGAAAAATGTGTTGATTCATTTTACAGAAGTAGTAATAAGTAATTCTATGGTTCAATTTACTTAGCTGTTCGAGCCAACGCAGTATTCAATGATGAAACAGTATATGAACAAAAACACATAAACATAGCATACATAATCGTCGAATACATTAGCATTAGCCAACTGTTTGTTGAAATTCATCAAGTCGTCCTCGTCATTAATCAGTTTATGCTCTTCAACTGATTTTCCTCCATGTTGCTGTGGTGCAGGCTCTTCGATTCTGTTAGTCATACCCAATATTGTGGCAAAACGAGGAAGGTTTTTTTCAAAACAGTCTTCTATTGCTTTTCGAACACCTGTTTGAATTGAATGAATAATATCATGCTTCATTTGTTCCGTTTCGGTCTTCAAAGTGGCAATTTCAGATTTTAACGATTCTAGTTCGAGAAGAATTTCGTCACGGGATATATGCGCCAGATTTCCTAAAAGCATAAAAACAATAAGATGAACAACCTACAACTTTGTCATGCGTGATCATACGACGAAGTAGTATGAAACAGGCAAATAGTTTATGAAATTAACTCAATACAGTTTTTTCAACCCATGTAATTAACACAATTTCGTACCTGGTGGGTTGATGGCTGCGGAGTCATTTGTAGTTGGATTGATATATACTATGCCGTCATCACCTACGAAAAAGGAATGGTTTTGTTCCTGGTTATGCGTCAGCTCAAGCAGGTCTGCCGGAATCAGATCTGTAAATATTTAAAAAAAAAACAAGAGATTAGTAAATGATAATAGTTAATGCGTGGTAATTGATCACCTTCGGAGAATGATTTTCGCTTTTCTGAGGTAGCATTGGCTGAGTCAGCTAAATGCGATCGCATTGCAATCAGGGATACATTTCTCTGCAGGGAATTAAGAGATGGACCTGGAATTGCATCCTGAGTTTCCGAAATACTCGCATTATAAGATCGATCTTGCGGCTGAATTGGTGCCCCCTTGAAAGGTTTGTTCTGCTGTAATTGCGATAAAATTTTCCGTCCTAAATCTGGTACGCCTGAGCTCTGATTTGGTTGTTTCGCAGCATTAGTTCCTATCAAAATTTACATGAATAATAACAGTAAAGCAATAGTCGAGCTAATTAATACCAATACTGCCGATGATTTTGTTGTAATCCCTGGATCTTGGTGGATTAGTTGATGTCGTTTTGCAGCGTTTAAGAAGCTTTCGTTTGGCATCGATATCCGATACGTCATTTCTTAAAGCTCTTACCGCCGCTGCTTCTGCTGCTTTCAGAGTTTTATACTTACGGGAAATAATTACCGGTATTTTCTTTGTGGCACCGTGGAAATCAATACCATTTATCCGCAATTTATCTGCCTTTCCATTCGTCAGCTTTGGCCACATTAAGTAACCATCGCGCACCCAAGAAACTGGAACCGCTAGTACACATAGCTGTTGCTTCTCATAAAACTGTGCCACAATAAACATCTAGGCAGAAATTTATGTGTTATTTTAACTCAATTAGCAATACATTTCTTTGTACTAAGATACTTACTTCTTGGTGCTTATTCCAATGATTTATCGGACACTAGGTAAACTTAATGTTTAGATGAACAGTTGATCACATGACACGATGAAACGAATGAAACAACAATGGCGGCATACGTCGAGAATATCGTGAATGTTTACAAGTTAAATCGCACACAGTAATAAAGTTTCCCGCATATGATTTGATTTTAAATCGTATAACAAAATCTTATATTCAACAAGTTAAACGATTTCCCTTGGCCTTCTATACGATGAATGTAAAATGTTATTGCCGAATAACAGTATATTTCATATCTAGGATATAGGTGCAGTGTACTGGATGACGTTTACCAATCACTAAGAGTGACTCGACCTCGAAACTGGAGTGAAGTGAGTTAAGTTATCATGAAAAAAATCAGATCAATCACTAGGAACAAGAATTTGACTGATTCACTCCTATTCTTCAAAAATAAAACAATGACCTATATGTGCCTTGTTTTTATTTTTTTTTATAATGTTTAGATCAAGTCGTACAAAATACCAATCCAAATCGGTATATAAGCATGAAATTGGTCGCATATGAATCCAATTACTATCGCAAATTATAATGAAATAACTTGTACTCTTACTTTTGTTTAGCGGCAAATGACTGGTTATAAAGTCGTATAGTTTAATGAAAAGCATCGCAACAATGCACATTAAAAACACTGGACTCGTTACGTCTTGGATCGTAAGAATGTCAGTCAAGTCGTATATATTTAGTTTTTTAATCGCTGTGGATATCTAAATTTCATTCAATGCAGTTATATCGCCTCCATTTTTAAACGTACAAGGAGTTTTATGGCATCATATACGATTTAACCACAGGGGATATATACATGTATATCGCGCTTGCATTTTAGGATATACGTGTAAACTGGTTTACTGGGCATTACGTTAAACAGCTTTAGCATGTTTTTATCAAGCCCTGTAATATCAGCAATAACTTTATAGTTTTGGAAAAAGCGCCTCGCGACGATTACGGAGTACTATTTGAGCTTAAATTTCTAACGACACATAGATGGCGCTCATGTGCATGTGATGATCAAACCACAAATAATGTCAAAAGACGATGAGTTTTGTAAACATTTTCAGTAAAATTACTTTTTTTCACGAGAATAAGCGTATCAGAGTAAAATAGCCGGAAAACACCCGGTTTTGTGCCGACACCCCTCGTTACAAAACAATAAGCCACCTTTTGATTCTACAAGTAATGGCTAAATTTGGGGGTTTCAATTTTTATTCGTGATGTATGGGTTATTTAATCATCATTATATTATACATCAAAAATCAGATTCACAAATTGGCCATTAGCTATGGAAAAGGATTGAAAACTGTTCCTTACTTTCAAATTAAGAATTAAACACAGATAAAACTCAAAATTCCAGCTACTGCTTCATCAAGAATAAAGTGGGCCGCAAGGTAGATGTCATCATCTTATTTCTATCAAGAAAAACGTTAACTATTATAAATTAACTTTGTTTTATTAAATAATTTAAGACCTAGTAAAAAATAAATATTCAAACAATCCCTAGCACATCACTGAAGCAAAATTTAACAATCGAACGTCACAATTAACACTCACATTCCTTCCTCACAGGGTAACGACTAAACGAGATCGTCATCATTTATCCGCCGATTCGGTTTGTCTTCCGTACTGTCCGTTGGTTTCGGTTTCAAATTCCTCAAAACCGGTGGCGGTGTTCGACTCGGTTCCGCTGGCTGATTTTTCGCCTTTGCCGGCATCCAAACGAATACTCGTGGCTTTTTCTCGCCCATCTGATGTTGCATGTACAATTGGTATGGCGTCGGCCGCTGCTCAGAGTCACTTCCAGGTCATTGTCCAACCTCGTTCAGAACAGTAACGTGATGAAAATCTGCGTTGGTCTCCTTACTGGACAGGCTGGTGAACGTTTCGGATCGTTGCTTCGACGTGAGCTGGAAGATGGCGATGCGAGCGTTCCAGTGGCGTCGTTATGGGGGAACCAATTTGGAGTACTTCCAGCCGAGATGGCTTCAGGTGTGATGGGGCTATCGACTGGTATCACTTCCATTTGTTCGAGGTAAGTCTTCCACTGGAGGTACATCAGTACAGTCTCTCCTCATTGTCTTCGTCGATTGAGCAGGATAGATCTCTCTCTGCCTGGACGCAAGGACTGCCGCATCCCTGTCGGACTGGAGCTTCGTCCGATCGGGAACGTTGTTGCTCTGCTTTAGAAACTTCCGCTCATGCAGAAACTCGCATCTGACTGGTTTAATCTCACTGATTCTGGCTAAAATTTTCTTCTCTACTTCAAAGCTGTTACGTAATTTACAGCTTTTGCTTGAATGGTCACTAGTAGAGCAGTCTGTAGCTTGGTGTAATGTTCACTGTGTCTTGCTATACAGTACCGATCAACTTACGAGCGGACTCCTTATCTTCAATACAACTTCCACTTGCTCCCATGATTCTAACTTAAAACTGTGCTGTTCGTATCAGTGCTACTGAATGAATGTAGCCGCTCCATTGACTGGAAGCTTGCCGCTATATCGGACCAGAAATAGTTACCTAAAATCTCTGATGCTGCAGGTAACTGAACATCTCCATTCATTCAAAATCAACAGCGAATAGAGCTTCCCACAGAAAAGACATTGATGATCGTCGATCGCTCAGAACAAACAATAACTCATTTCATACCTATCACCAGAGCAAAGTTGTTGATGCTGGCGCATGCCTCGAGTGGCTGTCATAATCGAAGAAGCCGTTAACAGGAACTAATTTTTCGGTTTCGATACTTTCAACGGCGGCAGCTGGAGAGTCGAGGATTACCAAAGGACATTATCGTTTTTCCAAACAATCATTTCTCGAGTTATTCATGATTAGGGCTTAAAAGCCAATTGTGAAAGATTAGTTTCAATCTTAAATCACTGTTGCAAATTTAAAACAGGATCCGCTAGATGGATGTTTGCTCTACCATTTGATGTAGTTGGACTCTCGTGATTTGTTAGAGATCAACGTTTGGAGTCATTGTTTACAATTACCATTAAGGCCCTAATCATGAATTACTCGAGAAATGATTGTTTGGAAAAGTTCAATTTCTGTGATGTGGTCTCGCTTCCTCCAAACGAAGTACATATTTCCCAGCAATCAGCAACCTTTGAAATAGTGGCGCCGGAAGAAACTTCCGGGCTAGTATGAAATCCCAGTAAAATATTATTGGAAGCAAACCAGTGACAACAAACCTAACGACATAACGACGGTGCTGGATCGATTGAGAGTCAAAACAAAAATAATCGTTACGGTCTGATAGGTAGAACCCCGGTAAAACCACAGTGGTGGCGGCGTGACAGCGACTGTCTGCATTTCATCAATGAAATTCTTCCTAGGAAAACCCCCATTGACGAATGCACATCTGTCTGTATCTCAAGTGGGTGCACCGCCCAGTCTCCATTGTATCGATAGTCTGCAAGAAACGCCTATGCTCCGAAAAAGGAGGGACAATGTGATCAGTAATTCGCTTCGTACATTGGTTCAGGGTGCCGAAAATATGAATGAGTTTTGTGGCTTCAAACCTACTGTCGAACTGTATTGCCGTCAAGAGTTTTTTCTCTTTCTTTTGGGATTTACTGTGTTTGGATTTGTTTTCATTCATGGATTTATGGCCGGTAGTCAAACTGCTCTAATCTTATGAATCATCGAAGCAGTCGGTACCGGCGAGAGAATAGTATGAATCGGCCCCATAATCTCCACTTTTTGAAATGATTATTTTTATTGTACAATGTTAAGGAATTTATTGTCTGGTAAGGATTCCGGTCTTTGCTTTCGTCAGTATTGAAAAACTTCACACAAAGCGTCGAGTCCGTTTCCGCTTAATCACCCAAATTAAAAAAAAATCTAATCTATATAATAAAAATGAGTTGGGGTTTCCTTTGTCACGATTTAACTCGCGAGCGGAAGGACCGTTTGGCATGAAAATTTGTAGGCACGGGTTTTTGAGGCCGAGGAATTATTTTTAAGATAGTAAGAGACCCCTCCCTCCTCTAAAAGGGGAGGCTCCATACAAATGAAACACATTTTTCTGCATAACTCGAAAACTGATCAAGCAAAGGAACCCAAATTTAGCATGCGGAAGTTTTTGGAAGAAAGAAATGTTTCTATGGTAGTTTGAGACCCCTCCCCTCTCTAGAAAGAGAGGCTCCTATACAAATAAAACAGAAGTTTCTGCATATATCAAGAACTAATCAAGCAAATGGAATCAAATTTGGCATGTAGGGGTTTTCTGGTGGCAAGAAATGTTTCTAGTAGTTTAGACCCCTCCCTCTCCTAGAAGGGTGCTGCTACATACAAATGAAACTGCTAATTTCTTCATAACTCTAGAATCTAATAACGCAAATGGAACAAAATTTGGCATGTGAAGGTTTTTTGAGGCACAAAATGTTTCTATGGAAGTTTTAAACTCCTCCGCCATCTGGAAGGGGGAGGGAGGGGGGTTTCCATACAAAAACAACACAAATTTCTGCCTAACTCGAGAACTAACCAAGTAAATGGAACCAAATTTGGCATGTGGAAGTTTTTGAAGGAAATAAATGTTTCTATTGTGGTTTGAGACTCCTCCGCTTACTGAAAGAGGGGTCTCTCATACAAATGAAACACGAATTTCTGCATAACTCGAGAACAAATCAAACAAATGGAACCAAATTTGGCATGTGGAAGTTTTTGAAGGAAATAAATGTTTCTAAGGTGGTTTAAAACCCCTCGGCCTTCTGGAAGGATAGACTTCCATAAAAATGAAACATAATTTTTAACATAACTCGAGAGCCAATGAAGCAAATGCCAAATTTGGCATGTTGAGGTTTTTGGAGGCAAGAAATGTTTCTATGGCACTTCACACCCTACCACTTCAAATGGGAGGAAGCTCCTATACAAATAAAAGCAAATTTCTGCATAACTCGAGAACTAATCAAGTGAATGAAACCTTTTTAGCATATAGGGGTTTTTGGAGGCTAGATTTCTATATACATAAAAATGAATTTGTGTCTGTCAGACCCTTATAGACTCGAGAAGTTCTGAACCGACCAACGTGAAAATTTATATGAAGGGGTTTTTGGGGCTGGGGAAGGTTCTTATGATTGTTTGAAACCCCTACTCTCTCAGGAAGGGGCGCTCTCATGCAAATGAGACACACATTTCTTTATAACCCGAGAATTTTTATTATAATCGATGAGCCTAGTGCGATGGTTCGAGAACTAATCAAGCAAATGGAACCAAATTTGGAATGTGGGGGGTTTTGAAGGCAATGATTGTATGGTGGTTTGAGAAACCACCCCCCTCTGGAAGGGAGGGCTCCCATACAAATAAAACACAAATTTCTACCAAAAATGAGAATTATCCAGCTTACTTAAACACAAAAAGTGTGTTTCTCGGATAAGAAGCATGTTTTGATAGAAGTTTGAATCCCTGCTTAGTCAAGAAAAAAAAAACTCATTTCGAAAAAAACCATAAACGTGCCAGTTATATTAAATTTTCCTTCATTTAGTTGCAAGCGTAGCAGCACACGCACCGGGTTCAGCTAGTTAATGATAGTTTTTTGATCAGTTGCTTTTCTCTTGATAGAAAGTATCCTTAATTTAGTAGGGTTTGAAAACAAAAGTTCGAATAGCACTGGCGGTTACTGAAAAGTGTTTGCAAATGCTAGTTAGCCAATCAGGAACACCATAAAATCAGGATAAATCACGTTTTCATTAAATTCGCTTGTCATAAAAATCCCTCGCCATCCCTGTTACTGTCATAATGAACTTGTGTGAAATTATGCATACCCTACGTTAGTACCAAAATATTTCATAATCTGCACTTCCCCCATTCGGATTTGTAGAAATATTTGAAGGAATCAAAAATGTTAATTTGTATGTTAAAAGATAGGACAAATATTTTCAATATGAGACAAAACTAGTAACTTCAACTTTTTAAATTTCTGGCACAAAGTTTAAAAGCCTATCATTTTTCCTAACACTAAGAATAACGTTCAGCATATTTCTATAAGAAAAACAAAATCACTAGAAATCGATAAGTAACTGCTATTCGAATAGTGGCAATGTAGGCGATTTCCAAAGCAATGTCTGCTTTATTCAATTGATCATCAAACGCAATGCATGACATTTCAACACATTATTTTATTTGTCTTTGAAGGCAGAATTAGATTAGAGCTGAGAAGACGTTTTAAAATTGGGAAGTACCATATATTAATTCTTGCAGCAAGCGTCGTCGTGGACGATTCAGTATTGCGTAAGCTGTCACGTTTTCTTTCCTGCTGCTCTACTAGCAAATTCGCCTATCATTCGAAAAGCTAAAGTTTATGATGAAATCGGTGATTTTGTGAATTCGACTACAGTGGTTTTGGTTTTTAAGGTGGTGTTCAGGCTGCGGATCTCTTGTTGCGCTGAGATTGGAGGATTTTATCATGTGGAACTTTTACACCAAAGCAGGAGTAAATACACAAACCTGGACTCCCGTTCTGCTAATAACAACTATTGTCATATAAAACGAAGATTTACGTTTTCTAAGTAGATGGTTGAAATGTAAGCAATTGAAACTGAATATAAGCAAAACTAAATGTATGGTAATTTCTCGCAGAATCGAGTAAATAAGGATCTCTCAATTACGATTGATGATGAGGCAATTGATCGCGTTCGGGAGATTAAATATCTTGGCGAGATTATTGATGACAAGCTAAAGTTCAACGCTCACAATGTCATCAAGAAAATTGCCAAGAAGCATGGAATTCTATGCCGATTGAAAAACGATTTCACTACTTGCAGTAAAATACAGCAATACAAATCAAACATTAAATTTCCTCCTCATTTGGACTTTTGCCCTTCCATTTTATTTTTGGCCAATCAAACACAAATACTAAGGCTACAGCGTTTGCAGAATAAAATAATGCGTTTAATTTTTGGTGGGTGTTGGCCAAATTTGGATTTTTCAGATATAATCCTAAATAGGTTACAGAATATTTTTCATACATCTAGTAGCCTTACGTCCGTGCTCCATCACAGTATTTTCTATTGTGATGTGTCCAACTCAATGGGTAAATTGAACTGAAGGTGAATTTGAAAGAAGGGGAACTTGGAGTAGAGCACACGTACCCAGTGCCCAGACTTTTAGTTAATGAATCTGGACACTTTTCAAACCACAAACTAGCATGCAGTTATGAGCTTGTTAATTTATAATAGCATATTAGTGTTAACTTTGAGAGGATTCATCGATTTCTTTTACAATTTTTCCAAGTTGTAACATTCCGCCCACTCTTATGTTAGGCGGTGGGAATTTATTTCGTGATATCGGACCGGAAGATTTACAGTTAGGTCATAAAGAGCACCTGAGCCGAAGAGATAAATAGAAGTGAACTTTCAGATGATTTGTTTATAGATCAAACAAATAATTAACCTTCAAACATTATATGTAATCAGTAACAATGAAGGGTGACAGTGATAGTATAGACCAATAAAACTTCAAGATTAAGGAGCTATTAAGAAGAACATCCGTCTGAGTTCATCAGATAGAGCTCGAATGGGCTTCAGCTTAATAAACAACTGGGTATTATAGTCATTTGTTCAATGCCTTCTTTTTCACTATTCTCGTTCGATGCTCATTTCAGCCAATAGTGTCCAGCACATAGTTATAATCAATCATCGACAGCCCGCAACAATAACTCTTAGTATCTTTGCGGAGCAATGACTTAGCTTTTCAACCATCCGGGGAAATGAAAGGATTCTACTTATATCTTTGTTCTCAATTCTGTTTCTTGTTAGGCAACACATAATTTATTCCTACCAAATTTTGAAGACGGTTGTTTGGTTTCTTGTTATTCTTGTCTCTTTGCAGTCACAATTCAAGGTAACTCCTTCTCACTAAATTTTCCTTATCAATCTCCGCCTATCCTTAACCATCTAGGTGCAGATCGGCGGGTGAGCTAATCAATAACAATAACAATTTTTATTTTTTCCCAGCAGAAACGATTGGGTTTGATGGAAGTATTGGGTTTGGATGGTTAAGGGGAATGCTTGAGAAAGAATTTATTGTTGGCCAATGCAGGGCACCTTCTACATTTTCATTTGGTTTGAATAAATATTTAATAAGTTGTTGGGTTTATGAGATGTTTTTAAAACTCAAAATTCAAACGGTATAAACCTGGACATGTTAATCGGTCCCATTATGAAAAGTTTCTAATGTTTATAATATTTTGAAGAATTCGGTTCGGGGTTTTCAAATTATTATGGTCAATTGAGTGCTATACAAATTACTACCGGCTAGCCGTTTTACACACGGGTTTCTCAAAACTTTTTATGTAATAAGTATTTTAGTGGAGGACCCGGATACGACCACCCATGTGAGTCTAGAGTATCGCACGAGCTGACGAGTGCAACGGGAAGGACTTATAGGTGTATAGACCTGGGGGTGAATCCCCGGATACGCAATCTTAGCAGAAAAGCACGGACTATACACTGAACAATTACAATTATAATCAAACAAAATACTGAGGCTACAGCGTTTGTAGAATAAAATAATGCGTTTAATTTTAAAATGTAACAGATTCACTTTCTCGACTTTTATATTAGACGCGTTGATTTGACTATAGTGTTCATTTTTAAAGTAGTTAATCCTTTGCTGCCTCGATATTTGTGCGATTGAATTGAAAGAGGAAGTGATATTCATAGGTACAGTACTAGAAACGCGGATGAAATAAGAACAACGAATTTGACATGTGCTTCACAAAACTCATTATATTTTATAGGAATAAATGTTTTCAATTCGATGCCAAGACACATTAAACGTGCGACAACACTTTCAGAATTTAAAAGACAATGTATTTCACACACTGCACTTATGCAACAGTAAGCAATTTTTTTATATCATTTATGAAGATTGTAACTGACGATGTTTTACTGTTATAAAACCGATAATTTTGTATGGACTATTTCTTGTACGGTTATGTTGCTTTTTTTTGCTTCTTTTTTGAGGGGGGATATACAGTTAGAATGACAAAAAGCACAAAGTTTTTTGGCCATAAAAGTCAGTAATTTTCCGTAGAATACGCTCCTGAAACCCGTTTTTCGAAATTCGAACTCCAAGTGTTTTTTTTCCATCGTTTTTCGAAGACGCCTTTTTCTCGCGCAGATCGATAATTAAAACTTTCAACGCGTTTTTCTTAAAACAGCATTTTCGGAGTTTATGCCGGTGATAGCTCAAAAACCAATTATTCGATTAAGCTGAATCTTATAAGATTTCTCTATTATAGTATTACCTTCTCTATAAATTAAAAATTATTGTCATATTTTATTATCAAATACGGAAAAATTTGATAAAATGTGGATTTTTTGAAAAAATTTGCTTAAAAAGTGTAAATTTTTATTTTTTTTTCATTTTTTCATTTATTTACTTTATTTTCATTTTATTTACTAACTGTAAATGTAGTTAATGAATTGCCAGCACAATCAAATACTAGCAACTTTTTCCAATTGCACTCTAGTGGCCGCCATTTTGTTGAAATTTTTTTGAAAGAATATGTTTGTATACTACATGGATGCACTTATAATTGTAAAAAGTTTCGATTAATTGAATAAATTTCCCTGAAAATTTATTTTCAAAAATGAGTTTTTTCTCTCGTTCTAACTGTATATCCCTTTCAATGATTGCATTTTGACGAAGTTCTTAACAAACGGATTACGCCAGTAACCGTCCAGTACCCAATAATGGGTAAAAATGTACCCAATTTTTGATAGTATGTATGAAGCTGTACAAAACTGGTACTTTTAAAATTCAGAATAATCATATCTTTACGCCTTGTTTTTTGTTTTAATGAAGAATCCAAATATAGGAATTGTTTCCTACCCATTAATTAGTTTAAACATATCTCAGCATTCTCCTGGCTCGCTTTGTGTGGTTGAAAGTGCGCTGTTCGAATGACATAAAAAACTACGTCAGCAAATTCCAATCTACGGAAACGCGTAAGAATATGGAAGAACGGAAGGCTGAATTTGATAACGAACGCATTTCAGAAACCTGAGAGGTACGTTAACCGGTTTAATATATTAACATAAAAGTAAGATTTACTTACTTGGCTGTGATATGATGGAGTTTAAATTTGTAGAGGATACCGGAGCTTCCGGATACTGCGCTGGAAGAACAACTTGTCGCGTAAGTCACACTGGAAACTGCGCTGAGCATGTTGTAGATTAGGTGTCATCCCCATCTGTATCCCATGGAACATATTCGACCGGAGCTATTTCCTGTGTGCTAAAAATTCGCAAAGATACTAAATACAAATACAGCAAGGTGAGATCTATTATGTTTGTGCTAATGCTCAGTATATTCAGCGTTTACCTTCTGTATCAAATCTCAAACAATACACCACTTCACCAAATACCAAACGTTTTTAAAAAATATAGGTATTTCGCCACTCATTTCCCAAATAACGACGTTTTTGAAAAAATGGGTATTTCGTGCCCATTTCCCGATGCGCAAACATTTAGAAAAATGGGTAAAAAAGTACCCGATAGCCTGACGGTACGGAGGCTCTTTACCCATTAATGGGTAAAAACACGTTTTGCCCATTAGAGTTAACCCACTTTAGTTTGAAATGGGTGTTGTTTTACCCATTAATGGTTTGTACCTCCCAACAAACATCGGTGTAGAGTAGAGGAAGCATTGTCTAACAGCAAATTTGGAGGAGCTATATTCAGCTGATTCTTCTGGAATAGCTGAATTTTTTTTTATCTTGATATCGTGGATTTTCAGCCTCGGGCTGGTTCATCTCCGTCGTAGTCAGTCAAACACCACTTTTGGGCATTTTCCTTAACTTCTCCGGGGGTGAGATTCAGAACTCGTGACTTGGGCGTGAGAGGTATGGATGTTGACCAATACGCCGGGGTCGCCCCACGAATCAAGCTGAATTGCTTCTCCAAAATTTGTTTTGAACGAAACGTATTCAACACCCGAATGTTTGTGGGTTGCTAATTTCTGGTGCTGATAAAGTTGGATATTTTCTTTTTTCATGCTATTTTTTTCTCACTATTATCAACACTACAAACTAGTATTTTGTTCGTCACGGTGATGATGATGATGAAAATTTGTTTCATGTTGTTGAAGTTAAAAAAAAAATAAAGAAAGAAAGTGTGAGCCTCGCGCGTGAGTATGCAGGTATAAAGGGCTTCTTTTTGAGTTTACAAAAAATAATTGGCCTTTGATGGCTTGAGAAGATCGCCGTGAAATAGTAGTGGATTGTCTGACTGCAGTCCAAGTTCGACTAGGGCCGATTTTTCGGTCTTCATCCGATTTCCTGCGTTGGGGATATCCTTGGTCAGCCAAAACTAAGCTGGCGGCTCCATTAGATGTTGGAACTACATTGGCTCGGTAGCGGGCAGGATCGGATATTGCATTGTCTTTTGATAATGTCCTTATACGGGATTCTGTGATTTGAATTGTAATAGAATTTCCTGATCGCTGGGAATAACGATTGGACTCGGAAAAAATGCGACACTTTGCTTTGGGTGTAACTTTTTATCGCGTGGGTAAAAATTAATGAAATTTTGGGTAATACTAGTTTAGAGTGTTATGTTTATGTGTGCAAAATTTTATTGCGATCTGTCAAGTAGTTTTCAAGATGCATTCGAAACAAGAAGAGCTACGCCAGCAAATCTTGGGCGCGGTGATCGATAATCCTGGTCAGTCGCACAGATGGATCGGCAAAAGGCTTGGAATCCACCATTCCACCGTGTCCCGCGTTGTGAAGATGTTCCAGGAGACGAAGACCATCGAGCGGCGCGCTGGAAGCGGCCGAAAACCGAAAACGGAATACCCAGAGAAGGCGCGGAAGATAAGGCAGTACTTTAAGAATAACCCGAACCTTTCCACCCGAGACGTGGCCAAAAGGTCAATTCGTCGAAGTGGTTCGTCCAGCAGACCATGAAGCGGGCTGGGCTACGTGTTTTAAGGTCGGAAAGGCGCCAAACCGGACTGACAAGCAAAAACACGGTGGCCAAAATTGCGTGCGCGGAAGCTGTACCGTGAGTGGCTGGTCAAGCCAGGCTGTCTCGTCATGGACGACGAGACATATATCAAGGCGGACACCAAACAAATCCCGGCCTCGAGTTTTTTGTCGGTACGTCCCGCATGGAGGTTCCGGAAAAGTTCCGGAAGAGAAAGATGGACAAATTCGCGAAGAAGTACCTGTTGTGGCAGGCGATCTGCGAGTGCGGACAGTACAGCTAGCCGTTCGTTACAACCGGCACCATAATGCGGGCAGATGTATCGAGAGGAATGCTTGCAGAAGCGCTTGCTGCCCTTCCTCCGCTCTCACCGTGGTCCACGCTGTTCTGGCCGGATCTCGCTTCGTGCCATTACGCCAAAGCCTGCAATGGATTGGTACGAAGCGAAGGGCGTTAGAGTGGTCCCGAAGGAGGTGAACCCGCCAAATACACCAGAACTTCGTCCGATCGAAAAGTTTTGGGCGGTAATGAAGAAGAAGTTGAAGAAAAGAGAAACGATCAAAACCGATGAAGCTTTGAAGAAAAACTGGGAGAAATTGTGTAAGGAAGATGGACAAAGCCTCGCCCAAGATCTCATGAGCAGTGTTAAGAGAAATGTACGAGCATTCAGCTTACGGGGGAAATACAATAAATAATTTGTGCCCGAAAACATAAGCTGGTTTAAAGTTATTTTAATCCACTGAAAATTTTGAGAAGTTAACTGCCGATTTAAAATCGTATTTTTGGTGATCATTTTTGTGTGTCTCATTTTTCCAAGTCAGTCTTTGGAACCTTATGGATGTTTAACGCTGATTGCTGATTTGAAATTTTTTTACGCTGAATACATTACCGCCATTGTTGCCATCACGAGTGTGTTCTCGCATATCGTCAATAGTGTTTGCATACAACGATGTTTAGCGAGTGAGTTGTTCAATGAGTTATGTCTATGTTTGAACTATTTTTACAATACTATTATCATGAAATGGCTTGTTTCTTTTTGACTTTAAACAATTCTCAAAACTATAAAAGTATATTTTGAATGTAACGTATTATTTATCAATGATCTGTTTAATAGATTAAATAGTTTTATTTACATTTTACTATCTCTTCTAAAATTTTATCAACTGGGAAAGAAAGTTGACATGTCTTTGGGAGTGCTTGGAGTGCTTTTGTGTGCCGAAGCCGTAATGCCTTCGACTTTTGCACATTCGACAGTGTCGACAGTACACATAGGCCTATTAGAAACTGTATGCAATTGGAGCTGAATAAAACTAGCCTCTTGGGTAAAAATGTTCTAATAACTTATAATATAGAGGTAAAGAGTATCTTGATATCATATGTCATACATATTATTTCTAGTGACAGCAAGATGTATGTAGGCAGGCTATATCAAATAACTAAGGTTGTATTGCGAAATGTTTAGTGTATGGGAATTAGGTTTCGAACGAAACTAATATCGGCCACTCTTTAAACAGTCAAGCGATCTAGATTGCATTTTGCTTCGTAGTCCTACGTCACCTTTGCGCACAACCCCATTGGGCTGTAGCTTGTAGTTTTTAATGTACTCATACAACAAATGTATAAAGATTAAAAATTTGGAAATAACTTTTAATCACTTTTAATGACGTAACGGCGATCTTGCACGGCGAGGGTAGGGTGTCAAATGAAAATCTAAAATTTTGCGACCATACAAAAAACACGTACGTTTGTACGCGAATAACTCAAATAATCCGATAGATTTACATGATTTCTTCTTCAATCGGTCGGAAATTTTACCGCGCTCCAATTCAATTGTCAAACATTTTTCTCAATCAATAGTAAACTATTGAAAATAACGCAAATATAAGGTGATGTCTTATAATGTCATTTGCAGAGTAAATTTACCAAATTTCCTATCACAGATTTCAAATCGAAGCAAGGAACGTCTTGCATCATCTTCTTCTATCTTTGTGTTAGAGAGAGACTTTAACCAATCATATCATTTGTCTCCCATAGCCTTGTCTGCATGCGGCTGCGGAGCAACATAGCCGAGCACACTTGTAAAGTACTTCCTCAGTCGTTTGGCAGCGATTGATAGCTGTGCGGGTATTTCTGGATCACGAGGAGCTGGTCGCATGGGAGCCGGTCGCTGGGAGCTGGTCGCAGGAGCTGCTGCCCGGCTCCACCGTGACTGCGGCGATTTGCGAAGTCGCGGCGAAACAATCGCCGAAGAGATAAGACAACTGGCATTGCACTGAAAGCCGACGCGATGTGCGCCCTCGCAATCCGCCATTTTGCCTCATCGCGGCGGTCGCTGTTTGGGAGAGCCTTGCTGCCTGCCACCGCCAGCTGCTACCTGACCACCAGCTGCCTCTGCGCCAGCTCCCGCTGCCGGCTGATATGAAGGAGTACACCAGACTCCGCCAACGCGAAATCGCGGTGGAAAAATCACCGCTGTGAAGATTACGCAGCGGCTTTATGCAGGGCGCACAAACCAACGCGATTAAAACGCATCGCGTCGGTTTGTGCGCCTCGGCTAAGCACATGTAATCTCGCTGCGCTGACGCATTCCACCGCGATTGCTGTTACCTGATGGCAAAGAAATTGCTGCAGTTTGTTGGAGCCTTCATTAGTACGTAGCAGCGGAGACTGGTGCAGAGAGCGCTCAACTGATGGGCGTCACAGCAGCGGCTGGTGGTGATAGCAAAGGCTCTCTCAAACAGCGATCGTCACGCGATGGTGAAAATGAGCGGATTATGAGGGCGCACGATCGCGTCGGTTTGTGCCGAGCCGCCATCTTACCTCATCGTGGCGATAGTTTCGCCGCGACGCTCGAAAAGCAGCTACTTTGGTTGAAGCGTCCTTGGCAAGGGCGGCAGTAGCAGTCAGCGGTAGGTGGAAATAATCTGTCCTTTTGAGGACAATAAATTCAAATAAATGAGTTGATTACTCAAGAATGAACTAATCTAAATTAAGTTCGAGTGCCGTCAGTAAATTTGCAACTGGTTGGCGCTATCCATTGAATTGATAATCTATCCTTTTTGAGGACAACCAGAATTAAATCAAAAGAGTTGTTTGGAAAAATTAAACTTTTATTTCATTTGGTTTGTGCGCCTAATATGGTGCCAATTTGCAGCTGCAAAAACGCCTGCATGGAGGGCGAGCTGTCAGGAAAATTTTGGCTGGTTGGCGCAACCCGCGATCAAATCAATAAATGCTACCAGATACAAGTCATCTTTGCTACTGTCAATGTTAAAATTCTCAGCTTGAGGTTTGTTTGATTGGGATTTTCGTTTCAGATTGTCGATTGGCAGCCAGTGGTATTAGCAAAACTTGTTTTCCCTTCGTCGCATACCTTAAACCACACAATTTCTATCACGGCTGTCATTTTCGATGTCGAACCATAATATTCGAACCAACATTCTCTGTAAATTCAATTAGTAGTGTTACTAAACAGTTGTTCCTGTTGTGTTAACGGTTAGCGTTATTATCCTCTGAGAACTTTTGAGAAACAGTGAAAGTGAAATGCTAACCGATTTGATCCAGAACAGCTCCTGCAGTTCGAAGCGCATAAAAAGCGAACATACGGAAATCCTCCGAAACGACCATGCACTGATGCCGAGCGACTCGTAGTTATCGGGCGAAATTGAAAGCAGCAAAGAGGTAATGCGTTGCCAACAGCTAGTTGGGACGCTGGAGAAGGTCTTCAACTCGAGCAGGAAATTGATATTTATTAAATTTGAGGATCATGCTGAATCGATTCTGATGACAGTCATTACCTCAACATTTAAAATTGATATAAATCAAATTCACTACTACTTTCTTGCTGCGAGGATTTTGATAGAGTTCGATTCGATGTTCATTACTAACAATCGAATTTATCAACTTGAAATAGCAAGTTGGTTGCAAGAGCAGAGATAAAAGATGGGAAAACATACATGGAGCGGATTGACCTTAAATCAATTGTACAAGGCGTATGTCCATCAGCAATTGAATATCTCTACTATGTTATCTCTACCTGTCTTAATAATTTTAACGTAGTGTCAATTGTATTCTGGTGAGTGACATGCGCCGCGTGCTTATACATCGTATGAACCTTCAAAGTGATATCGATACAACTAAAGCGCTGAACATGTTTTGTCACCGTGATGTTTTTCTCAGATTGTTTATTTTATATTTATAAATTTATCATATATTCAACAACCTTTTCTCCATACCGTAGTAAAGAATAATGATATTTTATAAAACTCATCTCTCTTCTTACCTTAAAATGTGCTTTATTTGTTGTTTCATTACAATGTTACATTTAATTACTACATATCAATTGTCTATGAAGAGAGTCTTCATCTTTGTTCTTCTGTGTGTTTGTTTGCTGGTGTGTTTGTTAATTTATTATTCTAATGTACATATCATCCCCTATGGGGATTGGTTTGATTAATTTAATAATTTGATAACCTACCTAACTACAATAACTGCAATTTTAAAAACGCAGGAAGGAGTACCAGGTCCGGATGACTAGCGAGTGGTCTGAAGATTGCGTGGCAACGTGTCCTGTACCTGTTGATGTCTCACTAAAACGATCTTCAGTGTTTTAATCTCGAGCCAGACGGTGGACTCAAGTATTTCTCGTCCGCGGAGGTGTATTCAGGATTATCCTAGAAACTTGTTTTTGAACCGCTGTAGTTTGAGTGGTGTGTTTTGGCGCAGCTCTCCCAGATCGTGCATGCCTCGCGATAACCGGGAGAATGATCTGTTTGTAGACTGTAGCTTGTTCTTCAGGGACAATGTAGACTTTCTGTGTAGCAATGGGTACATAAGCTTCAACAGAACGTTACACTTCGTGACAGTCTTGTCAACCTGTTCCCTGAAGTTCGAGCTTGCTATCTAAGTCGCCAAAGATAGATGGCTGAATTGGTCCATTCCACCATTGTGCCTTTTAGACGAATTTTACCATCCTCAGCCGGAACAAGTCTGGGCGATTTCGAGTGTGGGAGAGGGATGACCTGGGTCTTCTGCGCGTTGGTGCAGATCTTCCAGTCTGTGCAGGATACTTCAACAGAACATTCAGGCTTCGCTCGCAGTTTCGATGCGATCGCTCTCACTGCCTACCATTGTGGACGACGCGGTATCATCGGCGACGGCGACAGAGATCCGTTTTCAGGGAGTGGGGGTATGTCCGGGGTGAACAGGTTAAACGAAAGTGGACCTGATATGCTTCCCTGCGGAACACGGCGGAAACCTCTGCGCATCAGAAACTGCACCATGCAGCGAAACACTGAATGTTCTGTTACTGATAAGTAACTTTTACCATCTTCACCGAAGACTGGAAGATTGAAGCGAGCAACACGTCACACCAGGCCATCCTGCCAGACGATTATAGCTTTCTTTTCAACGTCGAAGGGCATGCGCGGATGTTTTCCAAGCAAAGCATTGTTCGCCTGAGGATGTTAGTGACTCGATTCAGTTGATGTACCGTTGATCGAGCCGCGTCGAAAGCCAAACTGTACGTCAGCGAAATGTTGAGTTCGTCTGCAGACGCGAAGCAGCCGACGGTAAGTTGCTTTCTCGAAAAGTTTGATACTCGAGAGAAGGCTGGTGGGTCGATAGCTCTTGGAACATGAAGGATCTTTCCCAGGATTTCCGGATGGGAATGACTTTAGCTGACTTCCAGCCAGGGAAGTAGCTAAGACAGGCATTGACTAAAAATTAATGCTAGATGTTCGTAGAATTGGGAACTCAATTGCCGAGTTCCGAAATTCAAAATTTGTCGAAACCTGGGGCCTTCATGTTCTTTGACATTTTGATATGGGTCGACAGTTCGTCCAGCTGTGATTTCTAGTTCCTCCGAAAAATCATTGGGATATAGATGGATGTTATTCGCATGCTCGTTAACGGCAGCTTCGTGAGGACTGACGATGTTCTGTCAAAGATTGTGTGAGCTGACAAAATGTCGACCTATCTCAGCAGCCTTCTCAGCGGGGTAATCAAACAGATCATGAGAGTCATTGATGTCTAGTGGGATCAACGTTGAATGAGCCTAGACTTGGTTTTAAAATTTTTGTTAATTTCAGAACGACTTAGCACAATCTGGGAGGGCGCGGATTTTGTTAGCAAAATTATTGTTTCTGAGATCCACCATTCTGGCCTTAACTCTCTTTCTTCTGCGAGATCTAATATATTATATATATATTTCGATTTCCTTAACGTTTAAGCCATAATGGATTCCTAATTTACCTGACATTCACATAGTAACATGAATAATAATTTCTGAAAAACCATAGACCATATTTTAGGTACGCATTTAACCCTATATTCCCAGCTATGGCCAAATGTATTCATCACATAGTAAAATGTAGAACTATAAAAGTTTTCAATGGAAAAGTAAGAGTGACGGTTGTGTGTATTTTCAGAGAGACTTATTCATACCAATACCTATATAACTAAATGAATATGGTAGAATTTTAATGTTTTGAAATGGAATGACGATTGATCACATGAGAAAGTCATTTAGATGTTATAAAGTAACGCTTTATATTCCGTATAGTATACCGAATATAGCCAAATGCCGAAGCGATAATATAAATAAATGCAGAGCAATTGAATAGACTGACTTTACTGAAATTCGTTCTGAACAAGTATCTTTAATGATATCCTTCGAAAGTTTTCGACTCAATAATGTTAGTTGGTGACTTTTCATGGTCCAGTACAGCAAACGCCTTATTAAGCATGTCTTAGTAAAGGTATAACTAGTTGAATATCGTTACTAGCTAAATTATTGTCATGAGTTATAGTTAAAACTGTAATCGTGCGCTACATAATCGACAGAGCCAAGGGAAATGTTACCCTATATACTTATATATAACCATACAGCAACTGCAAGATAATTTTTGTTATATTCTGTTTGATAAAACTTCCTAAACTTTGAACATTTTAGGACGACACACATTTGAAAATGTTGCAATTGATTATTGTGTTTTCATAACAATCACTAAACCTGCCGGATATTTTCTAATAACGAATTTTATCGTTATTTGAATTCTGAAATATTTCAATGTTTATTATTACCCTTGAAATCCAAAATTACTAAATTGCCTATATACAATTCTGAATCTTTGAAGTTGAATTATGCAAATGAATACTAGCAACTCAGGTGTATACAAATGATCGAATGGTATTGAGTATTTAAATGGTGAATGTTAGAAAGGAGACAAAGGTATCAGTCAAAATATATGTGTTTGTATGTACGTATTATAGAATTTCCCTCACTTGCTGTATCGTTCACTGAAATCCCCAACGATGCAAAACATTGTTGATGGTTCTCAGCGATGGTGAGAATTCCAAGATGCAAGCCATTCCAGGCTAGTATGACATACGAATAAACGTTTAGTAATGTTAGTGATTATGATTATAAGAATGAGCAAAACTATCCATTAATTAAATAATTTTATATTCCTAACAGATCCTTAACTATCTTCTAGGCCCTAAAGATAGTCCATCATAAACGATGCAGCCGTGACACGTGTCATCATTTAAACCAAAGGCACTTTTCAGGGCCACCAAAGTTATAAAGAGTGTACAAGAGAATTTTTCCTACATACTGACTTCGCTAAACTTGAGGGCCACTAAATATATCTCAAGAGCGTGCAATGAGAATCTTTCTTACTTACTGACTAAAGCTGCTGGTCTAATGTCCCATAAGAGCAGCACCCGTCATATTGTGACTTAAACTGCTTCTATCGGTAAGGGTAGGCGACCTCGCACGAATAATTGAAACCCTTTAACGCTAATAATAACCACACAGAATTTCCCTGACATTATAATGCATCACTTGGTTTAACGTAGTCTACGTCAACCGGTCGTGTCTTGTACACAACCCCACTCATTTTTTAGTCATAGAATTCAATTCGCGACATTTTGAATACAACTTTATCAACGGAAATGAATGAACCGAATAATCATTTTTGACATGTAAACAAAACAAATGGCGCTTACGCTAAAAATATGTACGATGAATTTATACGTAATAACACATCGAATGTTTATAACTACTTTTCGATACCTCCTTATCTTTTGTGAGGTCAATATTAGAATACTTCAGTGTTGTTTGGTTACCTCATATAAAAAGCACGATGAGCGTGTAGAGTCAATTCAAAAGCATTTTTTATCATACGCTTTGCGTAAGGTTAGGATGGACACAATTTTACCTCCACCTTCATAAACACGTTGCATGTTGATCAACATTCAATTATTGAAGAGCGTCGAGATTATGCCATGGTCTCACTTGTCAACGACATCGTTACGCAACGAATAGATTCAACTGAATTATTGTCAAAATTAAAACTTTTATTCCTACACGACAACTATAATCGAATTTACTCACTTTAGATCATCATCTTACAAATTAATACTAAATTCCAGACCATCAAATCAAATGATGAATGCTTATAATCAATAAAATGAAATAATTGACCTAAGTATACCAACCATACAAAACTAAGAAAAAATGTATCAATACATTAATAATCATAGGAGATAGAAGAACATTAATGTAGTCTACGATTGATTGTTTGACGAAATAAATAAATAAATAAATAAATAAATAAAATAAATAAATAAATAAATTCATCTGTGTCTCGGTAACGGATTAACGGACAAATAAGTTTAATACATCAAAACAAGGTTATTTTACTGTACTTTCAGGAAAAAATATTAATATAATTATTTCTCTTCATTTCTAATGAAAATTATTCTTTGTTTCTCCCATCAAACGCTACATCTCCGGAGTCCACTTCCTTGGCGAATTTGTTCCACATTTGGTCATCTGAGTTGCGTTCCGAGCCGTTTTCCACTTTTCTTAGCTTCCGCTTCATTATTGCCCAAAATCTCTCGGTATTGCGGGCAGTTGGGTGGATTTATATTTTATCGATGAAATCTACGTTATTATCGCGGTACCACTGAATGACTTCCCGGCTGTAGTGGCAACTCGCCAAATCTGGCCAAAACATTACGGAAAATTTTTCCTTTGTACGGCTTCGAGTCCATCAATCTTGTTCGTCACGAACACTTTGGTCTTTGCTCCGCATCTGCATATCCACTTGCCAAATCATCAGTTGTTTGGCAAATTTGTCGATATAGCAAACCTAAACTTCGCAGAACATCTCCTCGATACGCTTCGCTATGTAGAATTATGGTCAGGAAGCTGTCCGAAATCCATTTGACGTAGTTTTATCGTCGATGAGCCATCTTCGGTACTTCATCAAAGTCTGCTGGTACAAGCTCGAGTTTAGTAACGGAACTTTGCTTCAATGTTCTGTTTGGTTATGGTAGTAAGAAC
>JASCZW010006749.1:0-45000 GCA_034211315.2 Aedes japonicus
TTTAGATTCTGGAGTCAGCTCACATTAATTAGTGAAGACATTTTTAAAAAACTCCAGAACAGTAAACTTCGTCCTTTGACCAACCCGGTAAAGTTTGTTCCGCTAATGAGTCGGAACTTGTGGTGGGTGGACAGTTATTTATACATCGTTCAATTTTCAAGGTACTGTGAAAATTATCCCCACACTAGTTGTTAGACAGTTATCTGTGAGTTGCATCCTTGGAATGGACTTTTGGCGACGATTTCGCATATGGCCTACAATACATAATTGCTCACTTGTAGCGGTAAATCAGTCTCAGCGGGAGAACCTTTTGTATACCCCACTCACCGAATCTATGAGCAGACAGCTAGAGGAAATCAAAGGCCTCTTTAAGGTTGCGGATCCTGATAGCCTGTCTCGAACTCCGTTAGCAGAACATCGTATTGAGATTGCCGATGAGTGGAAAAAGAAACCTCCGGTGAGGCAATATCCCTATGCATTATCTCCAAAAAGGCAAGAGAAAGTGGCAGCAGAGCTCAGAAGGATGCTGCATCTAAGCATCATAGAACGAGCAAATTCTGACTGGTCCTCCAACGTTGTTCCTGTTATAAAATCTTCTGGCAAGGTACGCCTGTGTTTGGATGCCCGAAAGATTAACGAGCGAACTGTACGTGACGCCTACCCCTTGCCCCATCCAGGGCGAATATTGGGTCAATTGCCTAGAGCGCGCTATTTGAGTACCATAGATCTTTCTGAAGCTTTCCTTCAAATCCCCTTGGGAGAAAGTTCCAGGTAGCTACCGCTTTTAGCTGTACAAGGCAAGGGGATGTTTCAATTCACCAGGCTGCCTTTTGGGTTGGTCAATAGCCCAGCATCCTTAGCCAGACTCATGGACCGAGTCTTGGGTCACGGTGAATTGGAACCAAATGTATTTGTATACCTTGATGATATTGTCATAGTATCAGAGACGTTTGAGGAACATGTACAGTTACTACGAGAAGTCTCTAGGCGTCTAACAGAGGCCAACCTATCTATCAATATAGACAAGTCAAGGTTTGGCGTTAGCCAGTTGTCATTCCTAGGATACTAGCTCTCAACAGAAGGCCTACGGGCGAATCCAGAAAAGTTCGGGCTATAGTGGAATATGAGAGGCCCACCACCATAACCAAGCTGCGTCGTTTCCTAGGGATGGCCAGCTACTATCATCGCTTTATTGAAGATTTTAGTGGCATCACTTCTCCTTTATCGGATCTTTTAAAAACGAAGTCCAAGGTTATAGCATGGAACCAGGAGGCGGAGGAGTCATTTTGTCGAGTGAAAGAAAATTTAATTTCGGCTCCTATTCTTTCACCACCCGATTTTTCCCAAGAGTTTTCAATCCAGACTGACGCTAGCGACGTAGCGGTGGCTGGAGTGCTCACACAAATTCAAGGAGGTCAAGAGAAGGTCATTGCTTACTTCTCACACAAAATGACCACCCCGCAAAGGAATTACCACGCTTGTGAGAAAGAAGCCTTGGCGGCTCTGTTATCGATTGAGGCATTTAGAGGTTACATAGAAGGGTCTCACTTCACCCTGCTAACGGACTCATCGGCGTTAACCCATATTATGTCCACCAAATGGAAAACTGCTTCTCGTTGTAGCCGAAGGTGTTTAACCCTGCAACAATATAATCTAACGACCAAGCATAGGAAAGGCAAGGAGAATATTGTTCCCGATGCTCTTTCGAGGAGCATACCTCCAGATTCTGTTGGGGTGACAGCCGTGGCAGTGAATGGTTCGTCCCAGACTTGGTATGAAAATATTCTGGACAAAATTGCATTATCCCCCGACGAGTTTGTAGTTTATCAGATTCGGGAAGGTGAACTCTATAAGTTTGTTTCTGATCCTGATCAATTCCATGATCCCAGGTATGAGTGGAAACTTATCTCAGCGCCAATAGAGCGTGCTAGAATTATCCGGGAATGTCATGACGAGGCAATGCATCTTGGAATAGATAAAACATTAGCGCGGGTTCGGCAACGTTTCTTTTGGCCACGAATGGTATCCGATGTTCGGGAACATGTAAAGCAGTGTTCTGTCTGCAAGGAAACAAAGGCTCCAAATATCGCCCTTGCACCCGCCATGGGAAATCAGCGAGTTACCACCCATCCCTGGCAAATAATAGCTCTCGACTTCATTGGTCCCTTACCAAGAAGCAAGAAGCAAAACCAATACATTCTCTCAGTGGTTGACCTGTTTAGTAAATGGGTTATGCTGTGGCCCTTTCGTAAGATAGACAGTACTAATTTGTGTACGGTTCTTAGAGACCAATGGTTTTTCAGAAATTCTGTTCCGGAGGTGATTATTTCGGATAATGTGTGTCCTGTTTCCTTTCCCGTGCATTTCATGATTTATTAGAGAGGTTTGATGTGCGTCACTTGCTGAATTCCAAATATCATTCGCAAGCCAATCCGGTCGAAAGAGTCAACCGGACCGTGAATGCCGCAATTAGAACGTATGTTAAAAACGATCAGCGATTGTGGGACACCCGGCTATCTGAAATTGAAACAATCCTTAATTCAACGTTACACACAGCCACCAGTTTAACTCCCTATAACACTACCCACGGTTATGAAATGTTCGGCAAGGGAGCGGATCACCGTCTCCTAGACCAAGAATCCGCATCATCAGGCGATGATCGCGCCTCCCAGCAAAAGGCATTATTCGGGAAAATCTGTGAATTGGTACAGACGAAACTCAAGCAAGCTCATCAAGCAGGTCAAAACCGGTACAATCTACGGCATCGGGAACATAGCAAAGCCTTTGAGCCCGGGCAACTCGTTTTCCGACGAAATATGAAGTTGTCGAGTGCGATCGATCACTATAACTCAAAATTGGGTCCCCAATTCATCCCAGCACGTATAACGACTGTTCGAGCACGAACTTTGCCGGTCACCGAAGGGCTTTCTTTGCTGCTGTTAGGCAGCCA
The DNA here is from genome assembly GCA_034211315.2 of Aedes japonicus. Taxonomy (NCBI): domain Eukaryota; kingdom Metazoa; phylum Arthropoda; class Insecta; order Diptera; family Culicidae; genus Aedes; species Aedes japonicus. The sequence goes on from JASCZW010006749.1 coordinate 2,951, forward strand.
CCAAAAAGTGCACTTGGAATGTTGCAGTGAAGCGCCGATACACTGGAGCACCTTTCGTCCTACTCTTAAACGGTCCACCGCTGGCAAACACTAAGTCCCTTCGTAAAAGGGCACTTTGTCTAATAAAACGCACTGGCGAAAACTTGCGTAAACTGACGGGAACTTGTGATACTTCCACTTGAAATATCACACTACCGAAGGTACAATGACCAGAATACCGTGACAATGGATATTGACGGAAAATAAATTGCGCGCACGTCCGTTCTGTTTGGTTTGCTATATTGAACTGATTTGTTGTTGTAATATGAATGTACATGGGGATAGTTTGGGGTACGAGAACGATGATGTGATCGTTGCACGATCGGAGATCTCGATCGCTGTTCATCAACTCGGTGATGTTGGAATAGGGTGTTGTGTGGCGGCTACGGTTGTTGATCACGTTGTATCTCCAACATTCCGGCCACCTTGAAACACGGAGGTGTTTCAAACATCAATGGAAGGACGATGACAAACAATTCAGCGTTGTACGAATTCAGGTGGAATTTTGGAAGTTGTAGACATCGGTTCGGTGTTGATCGCTCCGCCGTAGATCCTCATAGTATACCGGGAACAAAAAAGAAGACCAGGTAGATCGAACGACTCGACTTGAAGGGATTGGAGCTGCAATTACCTGTGCTAAGCGCAGGTGCGCTTCGAGCAAGTTCTCCCTTGCGGGTTGCCCTATCTGGAACGACGGCTTTAGATTCTTGAATTCGGTGACGGCAGTAGAGCGATTCTCGCTACGGCCCGAACGATGTCCTTTCCCGCAGCAGTACGTAAGGTCACTACTCGAACGACTCCATCCTTGCCCGGATGCAGCTTCATGATCCTACCAAGTGGCCAGCTGGCAGGAGGGGCGTTCTCCTCCTTGACGACGACGATGCGGTCCACCTCAACGGTGACCGGTGGGTTGCAGCCTTTTGTTGCTCGTGACTGCAGCTGTTGTAGATACTCCGGGTACCAACGGGCCCAGATATTTTGGAGCTGCTTCTGGACCAAGTCATAGGCCTCCAGACGATTGTCAGGAATCCCACGCAAATCGGCAGCATCAGGTACTGCTTGTAGGTTGGCCCCGACGAGAAAATGTCCTGGTATTAGGACCTCCAGGTCGGACGGCTCACTCGGAATCGGCGTCAGCGGACGGGAGTTCAGGCACATTTCAACCTGGTCCAAAAGGGTTAACATTTGTTCGCAGGCAATGTTTGTGTTGCCTACTGTTTTCAGGAGGTGCTTCTTCGCTGACTTGACTGCAGCCTCCCAAAGACCGCCGAAATGCGGGGCACGTGGCGGAATAAACTTCCATCGAATCTCGTTCTCCGCGCACCAATTGAAGATCCGGTCCCGATCGTTGTTCTCCACCTTCAGCATCCGATAGATGCGGTTGAGTGCGTGTGATGCACCTTTAAATGTTGTGGCGTTGTCCGAGTGCAGCTCGAGCAACCACACGACGGAGAGCTGCCAGGAAAGCAGCTGTAGTGAGATCACTGACAAGCTCGATGAGTACGGCTCTCGTGGCGAAACAAACGAAAATTGCCACGTATGCTTTGGTTGAGCGCGATTGCGGACGGTTGCTTTCAGCAGAAACGGTCCACAGTAGTCGACTCCACAGCTTGAAAATGGGCGAGTTGGTGAGACTCGGGATGCCGGAAGATCTGCTGTGCTCTGCTGGACTAGTGTGGGCTTGCTACGAAAGCAAGTGTGGCAATGGTGTGGAAAACGGATTGGGACAAATTTCTGCCGCCGAGAATCCAAAACTTCTGGCGCAGTGTGGCTAGCAGGAGTTGCGGCCCTGCGTGCAGTAGCTTCAAGTGAAAGAAACTAACCAGCAGAGTCGACAGCGGGTGTTTGGCTGCGAGTACGATGGGGTGCTTAACATAGTCGCAGAGTGTGGCGTTCCGTAGCCGGCCACCGACGCGAATAATGCGATCTTCGTCGATGTATGGCTTCAGCCACTTCATGGCGGATAATTTAGCGACTGCTTCACCGTTGGACATGTGAGAGATCTCTCCGGGAAACGACTGCTGTTGAGCTAGGCGACACAGATGAAGTTCAGCACGTTGCAGTTCTTGGGTAGAAACTGCAGCAACGATAACATTGTGAATGCTGAGTTGGTGGTAACTGTCCGGATCGGTTCGACGTAGTACTGCGCGTTCTCTTAAGGCTTGAAGGTACCGTAGGCAGAAAGCAGTAACGCGGCGGAGTTTGGAGTAACTGGAGTAGCGTGCGAAAAGATTGTCGTGGAACTCGTTCTGTACGACACTCATCGCAACGTGTGGTACATTGCGTTCTTCGGTGATAGTCTCTGCTTCTTCGTCGGTGGGAATGAGATTTGGCCAGTGATCAGGATCGAGTGACAACCAGTTTGGGCCGTTCCACCAGCGCTCGCACTGCAGCATGTCGACAGGACTGAGTCCTAGTGAAATATCGTCGGCAGAGTTGTCGAGACCGGAAACGTGTTTCCAGTGGCTGACATCGGTCGAATGCTGGATCTGCGACACTCGGTTCGCTACAAAAGCCTTCCAGCGGCTTGGAGAAGATTGTAGCCAATGGAGAACGGTAGTTGAGTCCGTCCAGAAATAAGCAGGAGGTGAAATCTTCAGGGCGAATGTCACTTTCTCGAACAGCTGCGTTGACAGTCGTGCAGCACAGAGCTCCAGCCGTGCGATGGACTGTCGACTGGATAACGGCGCCACTTTTGATTTTGCCGTCAGTAACTGGACGGACACTCCACCGCTAGTTAAGGCTCGTACGTAACAACAAGCTCCGTAAGCTCCTTGAGAGGCATCAGCGAAGAAATGGAGTTGGAGATTGACGGCGTTCGGCAGCGAAACAAATCGTGGGACACGAACTTCGCTCGACAAATGTAGAGTGTTATGGAACTCCTTCCACTCCTTCTGTAGCCTGGTTGGAAGTGCTGTATCCCACTCACAGGCTTCACCATTCTGCTTCAATACCCATAATCGCTGCATGAAGAGTTTGGCGACTACAATTATGGGACATACGAGACCAAGTGGGTCGAAGATTTGTGCGATGTAGGACATCACCTTTCGTTTCGACAGCACTGCAGCCGGTGGTGGCAACTGGACTTTGAACCGAAGTGCGTCGGTTCTTGGCTCCCACACAAGACCCAAAGTGGAAACGGTCTGTTCTTCACGAAGATCATGCAGCGGTTGAACGGCTAATTCTTCCGGTGGAACACCTTGTAGAGCTTCCGGAACATTCGATGCCCATTTCTTTATAGGAAAGCCAGCAGTCTTTAGCATCGACGTCACTTGCTGCCCGAGAGAAGATCGTCGACGTAGAAATCGAAGAGTACTGGATCTACTGCAGCTGGAAACTTGTGTCCATTGTCGCGTGCAATCTGCTACAGGGTCCTCGTTGCAAGATACGGCGCAGACGCAGTACCGTAGGGATCACGGTCTGCAGCTCGTACGTAGAAATAGGTTCGCTGGGATTCATCCGGAAGCGAATGCGAAGAAATTTGCGATCTTCCGGAGAATGGAGCATCTGCCGATACATTTTTTCCACGTCTGCGACCACAGCGACGCAGTGACTACGGAAACGCAGCACGATGGAGAGCAGATCCTCTTGAACGACTGGACCGACCAAGAGTGTGTTGTTCAATGAGTAACCGGAAGATGTCTTGCACGACGCATCGAAAACGACCCTGATCTTTGTAGTCGTGCTCGATTCATTGAAGACGGCGTGGTGCGGTATGTAGCAGTGCGGTTGTTCGTCGTCTACCGGATCGTTGAGCTTCTTCATGTGCCCCAACTGGAGGTATTCGTCCATGAAATGATGGTACGCGTCCTTGGTGGCAGGATCACGTTCGAGACGCCGCTCGACACTCAGAAGACGGCGATCTGCGATATCCCTAGAGCTTCCTAAGACAATATCGGGATTGTCGGTTCGAGGAAGACTGACGATGTACCTTCCAGAAGGGTCACGTGTAGTGGTAGCTACGTAGTGCTTTTCACAGCGATCTTCTTCTACGGATAGTGCTGGTCCGTCGGAAATATCCTCGATTTCCCAGAACTTCTGCAGCGTAGCTTCTAGCGGATCATCTTTCGTAAAAAGGTTGCAGATTCGAGGAATACAATTGTGTTGATTGGATGCGGTGCCAGCGACAGCCCATCCGAATGGCGTTTCAGCCAACCATGGAAGTCCGTCTCCTAACGGAATCTTCCGACCACTATGGAGCTCCCAGAAGGCTTCACTGCCGATAACAAGGTCTATTCTCCCTGGGATGTGGAATTGAGGGTCGGCGAGAGCAACCTTGGGTATTTTCCATGACGAGATGTTTAGTGGTATGGTCGGCAGCTGTGCCGATGGATTCTTAAGAATAAGAAACTGTAGCTTCGTCGAAAACTCCTGTGTTCTCGACTGGATGGTGTCGGTGATTGCACTTTTCACAATTTGCGTAGAGAGACCGATCCCTGCTATCGATATATCCACCTTCGACCTTTGATTGAACAGTAAATTTGCTAGTGGCTTCGAAATGAAGTTGGACATTGATGCCGAGTCCAGTAACGCCCTTGCCTGGTATTCGTGTCCATGATCATCAACGACATTGAGGGCAACCGTTTCCAACAGAACTGTGTTACATGCAGTTTGGACTGCCATGCTGACATTGGGAGGAGCGGAGCTCCGAGTATCCATGCTAGTGGATGAAGACGGTTGTTGAACAGGAACCGATGATGACACGGTTGTACTCGACGACGACTTGGATAAAGCAGGGTCGTGAAGCAGTGAATGATGCCTTTCGTGGCACGTACGGCACGAAAACTTTGAAGTACACTTTTTAACTTGATGTCCGCTGCACAGACAGTTCCAGCACAGCCGTTTCTGTGTGACCGATTCTCGGCGAAGGCGTATATCCTTCCCAAGAAAAATGGGACAATTGCGCAGGACGTGATTGTCGGAGCAGGACAGTATACACGGTGAGGAGGAATTGGAGGATACAGTGGTGTTGGCTGCGAACTTGAATTTACTGGATTTTGGAATGTTGCCGGCCACCTTTGCCGACGGCGATGATTGCTGATGGTGCTCGTAGCTGACTGAGTTCAGCACCCGTACGCGCGCGCTGATAGAGGAATTCTACCAGCTCCTCATACTTCACGTCATCCTGCGTACTGGTTTTCTCCTCCCAGGCTCGCAAAGTCGATTGGTCCAGCTTGTACGACAAGATATTCACCAGCGGTGTGTCCCAGTACTCCAAAGGTTCGTTCAACTTCTTGAGGGCCTTCACGTGGCGCTGGAAATCGTCGATCAGGCTATGGATGCGATTAGCAGACTCCTGTTTTACCGCTGACAAATCGTAGAGTGCCCGGAAAAGTTTCCGCTTGAGGAATCGACGGTTGTCGTATCGCTTGAGAAGTGCATTCCAAGTGCAAGCGTAATTGTCGGCTTCGATATCTACTGACTCGAACGGCTTCTTTGCTTCTCCTTCAAGAGACTGCAAAAGATATTGCAGTTTAGCGACCGTTGGTTTGTCGGCATTGGTATGAACCATGGATGAAAATGTGTCACGGAACGACAACCAACGTGAAAAATCGCCATTGAATCGTAGAAGGTCGATTTGCGGTAAGCGGAGGTGGAAGTTGGCAGCTGGAGCGGCAAAAGAGGCGTTCAGTTGAGCATGATTAACTTCGGTGGGGAGCTTTGAAAGCAGGAATCCTTTTGCTGTGCAATACCGGTGCTCGAAATCCACTCTATCCGCAAGGTGTGCCTCCAGATCGTCGCTATCTAGTCGCTCGATGGTGTCCTGAACCTCCACAAACGCAACATTAACTTTGTCTAGGGAGTCGATTCTCACTTGCACTTGGCACGTATCACGCACTGGATTGAACTCGGCGATGAACTTCCCAATCGCCTTTAGCATAGCGATCAAGGATTGCCGCTGGACCATCTTATCCGCAAGGATTTTCTCTTCCTTGGGCGGCATTGTCACCGAGCACACACACGGAAAACGCACGAAAACGGTAGCAAATCGAAAACGGATCTCCTTCCCGGCGCGAGCTACTCGTTTCTACGCGAAACCGAACCGGCGAGGCGAACACACAATCGAACGAAATATCCTTCCCGTCACGGTGTATTGGCCTTCGCGACGATGAAATCGACGGGAGAGGGTTGTTTTAATCGAACGTATTACTCCTTCCCGTCGCGAACAGACCCAATCCTACGCGGTAACACAATCAAGGGCGCGAACGTTTTCCACTTGAACTGTGCACCGTTTCCCACCAATTGCCACAATGACTAATAAATCAAAAAAAGTCACCCAACTTTCGTCAACCAAATGAAGTTGAATTCAATTTGGTTGGAATTATCTTTCAACTTTTTATTGCTACCACAAGCCACATGCATAGATAACTGGAACTGACTCACCGGATTGATGATGCAAATCGTCGCTCTAATCCCAGTAGTATTGCTAACACCACCACACACTGGCAAACAGCTTCCCGCCAGTAGCCTTGATCCAAAGGAACGCTTAACAAACGTCGAAAATGGCTTCGTTGATGACGGCAATTGGGGGTTCAATAGCCTGCACAACGACCGCAGTTGAACCCAAGATGGTCACAAAATGTCTTCTCCTGCACACAACAGAGTAGTGTCCGCCTTGACACTCTCCCAAGCGGAAAAGTTCTTACACCAAATGCTTTCGCCCACCGGCAGCGATCTATCGTAAATCGATCGCGTAATTATGGGCTCATTAATTAGCCGAACACTGTTGCTAATAAGCACACGCAAATAGCAATATCACTTTCACTACGATTGTGTTTTGTTCTTCGCCACACACTATCGAGGTGTACCCGCCTTGGTAGCAACCTCCGAGCGCGATGGCGCTCATTGACCAATATACAATGGCCAGTTGGTCATCTTCAATATACAATAGAAATTTCACTACGGTACACTTTCTGGCCGCGGAATGGCCTTCGATCCGGTTCGAAGGACCAAATGTTCGAGCACGAACTTTGCCGGTCACCGAAGGGCTTTCTTTGCTGCTGTTAGGCAGCCACCAAAAAGTGCACTTGGAATGATGCAGTGAAGCGCCGATACACTGGAGCACCTTTCGTCCTACTCTTAAACGGTCCACCGCTGGCAAACACTAAGTCCCTTCGTAAAAGGGCACTTTGTCTAATAAAACGCACTGGCGAAAACTTGCGTAAACTGACGGGAACTTGTGATACTTCCACTTGAAATATCACACTACCGAAGGTACAATGACCAGAAGACCGTGACAATGGATATTGACGGAAAATAAATTGCGCGCACGTCCGTTCTGTTTGGTTTGCTATATTGAACTGATTTGTTGTTGTAAATATGTACATGGGGATAGTTTGGGGTACGAGAACGATGATGTGATCGTTGCACGATCGGAGATCTCGATCGCTGTTCATCGACTCGGTGATGTTGGAATAGGGTGTTGTGTGGCGGCTACGGTTGTTGATCACGTTGTATCTCCAACAACGAGCAAAAAGGGATCGTCTTCTTACGAGATAGAAGATTTGGCGGGCAATACACTGGGTGTGTGGCCAGCGGCCCATTTAAAACCGGGATGAATTATGGAATCCTTTCTCCTCTTGGAAAAGTACAGGTTTTCCAAAACAAAACAAATACCACAGGCATCATTCCATTCTAGGTTTTATGGGTAATTAATTCTGATATGGCGAATGGTGAATTCGGAAAACTTGTAGATGCAAGGTCGTGTGTCGTACTCAGAGTAAATAGAAACACACTTCTCCGGTGTAGGTATAATGTAAATTGCTCCGCTCCAATGTTAATGTCTGCTCGGCTATCCAAAATCATTCGAATGAGTGCAGGCTAAACAAACAATGATGTAACAATTGATTGCGTGGTGTTGCCATATGTACGATCAACCAAGCGTTTGCTTGTAAATAGGATTGAGGCGAAAAGGGGCCTCACATCCATTTGGATTTATATCCTTTCAGAATCTTTCTCTCTTATCTTTACTATAATAAAATATATAGATGAGAAGATCTGGTGAACAGAAAATCAGTGTATTCCACCATGTATTCTTTAAGCTTTAAAATGAAAATTAAAATTCCGGAGTACAGGGCTAATTTCAAACGAGACAACTTGTCCGGGTGATACTGTTGTAGACGAAAACCGATGTCTAAGCAGATTAGGATATAGAAAATAGGTTCGATAGACAATAGATAATTACATTAATGATATAGTTAAGAGAATGAATGAATAGGGTGTGTGTTGCCGGGGTACCCACTGAATGATGGGGTTCGAAAGATGAATGTATGTGAACGGTAGGAATGAGTTAAGAAGGACTCATGCAAAATGAGTTCCACAGATGGTTAGGATAGAACAGTTAGTAAAAAGTTTAGATGTAAGATAAAGTACGATAAGTGAGGATCATGCTCCTTACCGTCAAGGAAAAAGGGAAGAAGTACACAAGTTCTAAATGTATTTAGACCCAACAATATCTAGATGGAAGGATACCTGAAAACAAAAAGAAAGAGGATGATGGAAATAATAAAGTGAATAAAAAAAAAACCCCAAGAAAAATCCCTGAGAAATTACAAAATTTTCACAAACCCACAAGCCGGACACAAACAGTCCTCCGGGAATAAAGTTGTTCCTAGCCGGAAAGTACAAGAAGGGTCCAGGATGAATTAATTTTGTTGATATTGAACATTCCCAATTTGGGAATTTTCTCATTAAGAGGGGAGTAATTGTTACCGGTCATTCACCGAAAACAATGGCTCTTAAGCCGATTAAATTGTACAGATGTTGTAAATAAACATAGTAAATAATTTAGGAAGAGAGCTTTGGAATAATACAATATAAATAGGAAGGCTCAATCTTTCATAACTATCCATTCTTGAATTATATAAGTCTTCGTTACACAAATAAATTTATATTTTTGTTTAACATAAAATTGAACTCCAAAATAAATGTAAACAAAGGAAAAATTAAAATTAGAAATTACTAACAACCCACCGTGAACAAATAACTGGCACTGTTCGCATCCCAGATGAACTACCAGGGAAGCGTTTTCCCATTTCCGCGTACCACCGGGCGAAAGAGAGTTGAGAGAGAAGAAAAGGGAGTATGAGATAAAGAGAGGGAGGAAGATTTGGATCAATTTCGGTCGTTATCCCGTTTGCCGGAGTATTCGGGATCCAGTAGTTTGGTGAAACCGTTGGGGACGTGTCTACGACCGTGTGGACTCGGCGAGTCCCGTGCTGGAGGCCGGTGAGCGACCACCATTGTCGCGCCACCCGCCGCGTGCCAGTGAGGAAAAAGTCAAGAAAGGGGAATTTGGTTGTACCGGTAGCGACGAGTCGAATAAAAACCAGTGTGCGACCAGAAAATCAATTTCGGTCGTTATCCCGTTTGCCGGAGGATCCGGGATCCAGTAGTTTGGTGAAACCATTGGGGTCGTGTCTACGACCGTGTGGACTCGGCAAGTCCCGTGCTGGTGGCCGGTGAGCGACCGCCATTGTCGCGCCATACGCCGCGTGCCAGTCGTGACGAGCGTCGTGGAGGTGAGGCTCTATCAAGGTTCGGAAGGTTTGCCCCCGCTTGTTAGGGCCAATATCCGATGCGTCACGGCACCGTGGGCGAGCACGTGAACGTCGAGACATCAAGACTAAACCTGAACCAAAGCATGCTGAAGGCCCGCCGCCATCAAAGGTAACCCGTTTGCGCTGTTCATCTCTCTCTCTCTCTCTCTGACCGCATGACATCGAGCCCAACTGGAGCTGAACGGCCGCATCATTCCTATTATCCCTGTCCTTTTGTCCCGTCCCCTATGTTAAACTCTGAATAAAAAAAAAAAAAATGAATACAACTTCTTTTAAATTTCTATGTTTCTGAGCCTTAGGTGCATGCAAGTCGGGTTAAGGGCATTGTTTCCATAGGTGATCGTTCCACTTCGTCCCCCGCTGAGTCTACCCGTAGTACGTGGGCTGCCGCCCAGAGGTAAGAGTAACCCTGAGCTAGTCGATACTTACAATATATAACGCTCTCTGTCATCCGAATATTACCCAGATACGAACTCACCGGTGGGGACGGCCTAAATACCGCTATTTCAATGTGTTATATAAATAAATTTATATAAATATATATATATATATATATATATATATATATATATATATATATATATATATATATATATATATATATATATATATATATATATATATATATATATATATATATATATATATATATATATATATATATATATATATATATATATATATATATATATATATATATATATATATATATATATATATATATATATATATATATATATATATACAGCGATTCCACGGGAAAAGAATAGAGTTGAAAAAAAAAGTTGTCCGATTTTGCTCAAAATCGCTTGGTATGTTCTTTATCGAAAATAATAAGACCTGTATTTTTTTATTTTTTTATTTGGGTGACCATGTTCGAGATAGGGTTACCAGAAAAATCGACATTTTTCGAAATGTTTTATTTTTGAAAAATCATAACTTCTGAACCGCTGGATCGATTTTAAATATTATTATATAAATAGAAAGATTATTATTTTGTGTTTTTACTAAAAAATATTTGTTAAAATAATTAATATACTCAAATTTGCTAAAATGGTCAATATATTTGTTTTTTATGATTTTCAAAATGTTGGACCACAACGACTATTTATTTTGATATTTTTAATTAAAATTCAAACATTTTTACATAACATATCAAAAAATCTCAAATGTTCATCGAGTCGATTTTGAGTAATTTTTTTTGAAAATTTCAAGTTTTTTGCCTACACACACATGGAATGAGCATCATTTTCCATCACTTCAAAATAACTGCGGGAATCATTTCATTGAAGTTATCAAACTTATTCCTAATAAATTCATGATAACCATGTTTACAAATCTAGTTTTATTTGTGAAGTATTGTACCCATCAAAAGTAGGGGAGGCTGGTCCAATTCTGACCCCATTAAATGTAAGAACTATAAATCAGCCTCAAATTGTTTAAAAGCAGAGACCAACATTGCTAGGGTTTACTCAGCCATGGTTTACGCTATAACTGGAGCCACAATGGTCCGTTAGCGTCCAAATGAGCATGAGTGCTCATAAGGATTGCAGGGGCACTCATGCCGAATTTGAGTTGTAGCGTAAACCACGACTGAGTAAAGTTAACTCATATTTTGAATTAATCCACATTGAGTGAACCGAACTGAAACCTTACTAAAGAAACGTTTAATACAATGAAGCACGACTGCTCAAATTGCCATGTTTGGATTAATAGTTACAGGAAACCTACTCCTAAACTATATGGTTATGCAGTGGAAAGGAGAACAAAGTTGGATAAAAGCTATTCATACTTTTGTAATACCTGCTATTGCAGACTTTATCGCTTTATCAAGAAAGAAAACGAGCCAGCAACTCCAAGTGCAGTTAATCTAGAATGTTAAACTCAAGAACTCACCGTTTCTGAACCGTGTTTAATATTCAAAGAGCAATATCCTACTTTTTAAATTGGATTTTCAATGTTTTTCAGTAGCCGCCCAAAAAATTGTATTCTGGCTGGTTCAAGTGTAACGCATACTGTCTGCGTATGCATTTATCATCAGAATGTTAAATTAATGTTTAAAACCCTTAAGGTTAAGAAACTTATTCCTAACCATTTTAAAACGTATCATGAAATCCTACAGAGAAATGTTGGTTGAAAACCTGTGATCATTGCCCGGGTACGCAAACACTGGAGAATGACCTGATGAGTTTTCTTCAAAATATCGATTCCTTAGAATTTAAACTATGGGAGCAAACAGATCGTTGTCAACTAAATTCAATGCAAATGGATGCAGAAGAGTTTGTGGAAACATTTTTAGAAAAATTAAGCGAATTATCTCCGCATAATTTTATTGCAGAGCAACAAGTTAACTACTTAAAACAACTTAAAACTAATTTGAAAGCAACTGACTGCATTATAATTGCTGACTTCTCTGAAAATTACTCTTTTGTTATTCTGGACGCTATACAAGGTTTTCATTGGGCAAACGCTCAATGCACAATCCATCCTTTTGCCATATATTATAAGGATGAAGCACAAAATTTAAGGTTAACAAGCTTCATAGCAATCGCAGAATTTACTAAACATAACCATGTTGCCGTTCGGCTGTTTGTAACAAATTGTGTGAATTTCATTAAAAAAAAACTACCTCACCTGAAAAATATCCATTTTTTTTCTAATGAAGGCAGTCAATACAGAAATAAGATGACTGCTTTCAATTTGTGCCACATGAACAAAGACTTCGGTCTTAATGCAGAGTGGAACTTTTTTGCCACTTGCCATGGAAAAGGGCCTTGTGACGCTTTAAGAGGCGTTCTAAAGCGAAACGCTTCAAAAGCAAGTTTACAAGGCCATCATATTACAACTGCATACGAAATTTACTCTTGGGCTGTTTCTTAAGTAGATTCCAAAATATATTACTTGTTTTTCTCGGAAAAAGATTACAATGCAATGAAAAAGAAAATAAAGAACCGTTGTACTCCTGTCAAACAAATCTCTGGGACACAATCGTTTCATTACTTTGAGCCACAAAATGAAAATTGCATTATCGTGAAACGGTTTTCGTTTTCAGATGAAGAAAAGAGCGTTAAATTGTTAGAATTTTGCTTTGTAATATATTTAAAAAAATTTAAATTTTAATTTTAAAAAATAAAAATAATTAAATAATCAAATTAAATGCTGAGTTTTAATTGAAGGGAATCTGAGAAAACCCTTGCTTGTAGTCTAAAGCTTTGAGATTTGAGCTCCAATTCCTCAATATAGCGGAGCCTGGTCCAATCCTGACCCTGTGGCCAATTCCGACCTCCCAAGATTCTCTGAGACAGCGCTGGTAGCCAAATTTTTAATAATACCAATGGAAAGCTTTCATTACACAAAGAATTTCAACGTAGAATGCATTGGTCGGAGAAATTGTGTTTGTTGGACTTCAAAATTGACTAAATTTGAGAAAAAATGTTCTACACCCTAAAAAAAATTGTATTCTAGTTTCGGTACGGTTAACTCAAAATGACCCTAATGTGGAATAATTCTAAATATGAGTTAACTTTACTCAGTCGTGGTTTACGCTACAACTCAAATTCGGCATGAATGCCCCTGCAATCCTTATGAGCACTCATGCTGAATTTGGACGCTAACGGACCATTGTGGCTCCAGTTTTAGCGTAAACCATGGCTGAGTAAACCCTAGCAATGTTGGTCTCTGCTTTTAAACAATTTGAGGCTGATTTATAGTTCTTACATTTAATGGGGTCAGAATTGGACCAGCCTCCCCTACTTTTGATGGGTACAATACTTCACAAATGAAACTAGATTTGTAAACATGGTTATCATGAATTTATTAGGAATAAGTTTGATAACTTCAATGAAATGATTCCCGCAGTTATTTTGAAGTGATGGAAAATGATGCTCATTCCATGTGTGTGTAGGCAAAAAACTTGAAATTTTCAAAAAAATTTACTCAAAATCGGCTCGATGAACATTTGAGATTTTTTGATATGTTATGTAAAAATGTTTGAATTTTAATTAAAAAATATAAAAATAAATAGTCGTTGTGGTCCAACATTTTGAAAATCATAAAAAACAAATATATTGACCATTTTAGCAAATTTGAGTACATTAATTATTTTAACAAATATGTTTAATAAAAACAAGAAGTAATAATCTTTCTATTAATATAATTATATTTAAAATCGATTCAGCGGTTCAAAAGTTATGATTTATCAAAAATAAAATATTTCGAAAAATGTCGATTTTTCTGGTAACCCTATCTCGAACATTACATCCTAATAAAAAAATAAAAAAAATACGGGTCTTATTATTTTCGATGTAGAACATACCAAGCGATTTTGAGCAAAATCGGACACCTTTTTTTTTCAACTCTATTCCTTTCCAGTGGAATCGCTGTATATATATATAATAATAATATATATAATATATATAATAATTGCTACCCTGTTTGACAACTCGACACCGCACCGGTGGTTGTTAACCGGGTTGGAAAATAACAATTTGCTCGCTCGGTAAGCAGCCGGTTCGTAAATTTGACAATCCGACCCAACCGAGCCGAGCGTTGCTATTTAAAGAAAAATAAGCAAAACAAGTTGAAACGTTAAAACAACATCTTCATTTGGAAGACTTCCATGTCAATTTGAGTGTTTCCGATTTGATTTTAACCCTTGTGTGTTCGACAAAAAAAAACACCTCTTAGTGATCGACACGGTACCCGGGTACCCACCAAATTCAAATGATTATAACTCTGGCAATCATTGGCCGATTTTAATTCTTTTAGCACCGTTAGATTTAAAAATTCATTCGCTTCAGGGAAATTATCAGCAATTACCATTTGAATTCATCTGGTTCCCGTAAATCCGGGTTTCAGGGGCTGTCATGTACAGAGACACTATTGGGAAACATCTTTTGAATTTCCGGGGATGGATGTCAAAACCTTTGGAATAATTCCTAGAAACTATCTCTATTCTATTGTGGGCCATATGTCGACTTGTTCCTGTATCGGCCATTCTGTAACAGATTCCCATGGGGCCTAGAGTAGCCATGGACACATAAAGATATTTATTAGGACGCCCTGGCAATATGGGTATCAAAATTCATGAAATTTCTCCAGTATAATATTTCTGATTATTTGTCCTTAGAACGGTCATCTCGAAACAGATTCCTGTGAGGCCTCGAGTGGCCATGAACAAAATAAGCCACAAAACGTTGAGAAATATCCTACTGGCGAAAATTGATGAATTTATCCAGGGTTTCTACTGAAAAAGTTCATGGCCACGCGAGGCCCACGAGAACCTATTCCGGAAAGACAGGTCCGAGGACAAATCCTCAGATGGCCACTAAACGTACTGGAGAAATTTCATGCAATTTAATACCCAGATTGTCAGGGTTTTCTTCTAAATATGTTCATAGCCACTCTAGGCTCCACGGGAACCTGTCACAGAGTGGCCGTTTCAGGAACAAGTCGGCTTATGGCCCACAATAGAATAGACATTGTTTAAAGGAATTATTACAAAGATTTTGTATCCATTCCTGGAAAATCAATAAATGTTTTGAAATTGTGTCTCCGTATCCGGAACCCGGATTTACAGAAACCAGATAAACCCGCATAAAAAATTCTCATAGATTTACAATTGAATATATTGTAACCATACAATAGAATCTATAGTATATACAATTAACAGCATTGTTCACAACGATAAGATGACAATATGAGTTAATGTTACCACAACAGAATCTAATGTAAATTGAGACATCGACAATACTCCTACTCTATTGTCTATATAAACTAACTATATAGAACTATATGAACTTTAGAAAAAATCATAATTTTCTGAACAAATTTGAGTCAATTAATATTAATTGTATTGTTTCACTATTGTTGAAAATCCTAGCCTATGGAGTGAATTGTAGATCTATTGTAAAGACAATACGCATTTTTCATTTATCTGATTCATGAACACTAAAATTCATGGTCAAAAACTGATTTTAATGTTTTTTTTATATTATTGTATTGTAATTGTATGGTTATTTTTATCCGGGTGTTGGGGTTTGTGGTTCGTAAGTTGAGTTGAACTACTCCAAGGTAGATCCTACGTTGTGTTCTTCTCGTGTAGATGTTCCGTTCTTTCTAATTCCCACGTCCAATCCTTCCTCTATACTTGCATGCCCTCTTTTATGTTTGTCCACAGTAATCCTCCTTCTAAGCTCCACGATTAGTGATTTCTTCCACGATTTTTAACTGTGAGTCCACTTTTGCCAAGAGAAAACCATTATATATTTGTCCAATAAACGTGTAATTTTCTGTCTACTGTTAAATAACCACTTCGATGTTTATTGTTTCACTATCCATTGGCTACTGACTACCGATTGGCTCAGTATACATTGACCGATCCTAGTCTCGTTTTAATGTGTTACAATAGTGTGTACATTGTGAGTGCCTATTTTTATGTGTTTGGTGAAGTACAGTTTTGTTAGGGTGGCCTAGTTTTTAAGACTCAATGCATTCTTGTACTGCTTAATGTTTAAATTCAAATTTGCTTAATTCACTAATCTTACAACAAACATAACCGGCCCCCTTAAAACTTGTTTCAACTGCTTAATCCTAACAAACTTGATTCATATATCATACGGAGTCTCCTTCGAAGAGCAGGTGACATATTCGGTTGACCGGACGTTTGTACGTCCCTTTAGCTGTCTTAGTTGAGACTACCCGTATGACTCCATCAGCTCCAGGGTGAACTTCGATGATCCTAGCTAAAGGCCATTGCAACGGTGGTATGTTGTCTTCACGCAGAATGACGATGCTCCCGATGCGGATGGTGCTTAGCGAATGACTCTTGCTTACTTGCTGAAGTCCGGTGAGATATTCTTGGCTGCAGCGCTGCCAGTACCGTTGAAACATCTGCTGTCGTTGCTGATCGTGGGTTAGGCGGTTTGAGGGTGTGACTGTCATATCGGGATCGGGTAGGGTTTTCATGGAGGTTCCGATTAAGAAGTGGGCTGGTGTGAGGGCATTTATATCTGAGGGATCATCGGACAATGGGGCTAAAGATCTGGAGTTGAGGGCAGCAGCAATTTGCACTAGCAGAGTGCAAAAATTCTCGTGTGAGAGCTGGTTTGCACCGATTTCCTTCTTCAAGGCAGTTTTGGCAGATCGCACTGCGGCTTCCCATAACCCCCCGAAATTTAGAGCTCGTGAAGGCATAAAGTGCCACGATATTCCTTGAGGTGATAACTCGGCTCCAATCGCCTGCGGGCCTGATTTGCTGTTCAAATTTCTAAATAATTCGTGCAGTTCATGTTTCGATCCTTGATAGTTCGTAGCATTGTCCGAATATATTTCGTTTGGGATTCCATGGTGCCCGATGAATCCCCTAACATCCGATCGTAGCTGGCGTGCTTCGGCAACTGAACTATATATCGCCCGTCATCCGCTCTTGAGTAAGTATGCTTGAAGTCTTCCTCGCAGTCTTGCTCCTCCTTGGACCAAGCCGGCTGATCATTGCAGCTTTCCACCTTCGAAAACCTTTCCAAAATTTCTTCCAGTCTACCGGTAGTAGTTGCCGTACAGCATCGAACCGATTCCTTCTGCTGCAGACTGGTGTCTCTACCGGATACAATCCACCCAAAAACAGAATCTACGAGGACTGGTAGCTCTGGCCCCAATATTATACGATTCATCTCTCTTTCGTACAGAAAACTAAAGAAATGTTCAGCCCCGAGTAACAAATCGATGCGACCGCAGATATTAAACACTCGCTGCAAAACCAAAAAATCCAATCCAACCGAGAAACCTGTGACTCTAGAACCAACCGTTGTATTAACTGCATGTTTCGCCATGTACTCAGCCTGCCCAACTCCTGTTATAAGAACGCATATGGACCGCCGTTTCAGTTTCAGCATCTGACAAAGCCGCTCGCTCATTACATTGACCTGCGATCCAATATCCAGCAACGCTCGGGCCAGCTGCTTAGTACCGTTCAGATCCCGTATCACTACCACCAATGTAGAAAAAAAAACTCTGGAACACGAGCTTCCTCGCTTGGCGCCTACATTGTACGATCTAGCTGCTTGCTCATCCACTTCCTCGTTCGAATCTTCTTCCGCAATTTCAGCAGCAACGTGTGCTCTTGCTACGCAGTTCCTTTTTACCGAACCGGTTGTCGCATGATTACCATCCGAATTACTGTTGCTTCCCGCATTGCTAGGTTGAAATCCTGGATAAATGAGAGAGTTATGTTTCTTTCCGCATGTCTTACAGCTGAATTTTGAGCTGCAATCTCGCACCCAATTACCAGATCCCGTTAGATTTAAAAATTCCTTCGCTTCATTTGAATTACCGGTGTTTGTTGTAGGATTAGTGAATTAAGCAAATTTGAATTTAAACATTAAACAGTACTAGAATGCATTGAGTCTTAAAAACTAGGCCAGCCTAACAAAACTGTACTACACCTAACACATAAAATTAGGCACTCACAATGTACACATTAAGAGACGAGGATCGGTCAATGTATACTGAGCCGATCGGTAGTCAGTAGCTAACGGAGTGTGAAACAATAAACATCGAAGTGGTTATTTAACAGTAGACAGAAAATTACACGTTTATTGGACAAATATATAATGGTTTTCTCTTGGCAAAAGTGGACTCACACTTAATAATCGTGGAAGAAATCACTAATCGTGGAGCTTAGAAGGAGGATTACTGTGGACAAACATAAAAGAGGGCATGCAAGTACAGAGGAAGGACTGGAGGCGGGAATTAGAAAGAACGGAACATCTACACGAGAAGAACACAACGTAGGATCTACCTTGGAGTAGTTCAACTCAACTTACGAACCACAAACCCCAACATTGGTGCCGTGACCAGGATTGGAAGTTGAGTTGAGAAGGTTGAGAAGTTCAGAAGTTGGCAAAGACAATTGGGCTATTGTTTCATTGTGGAGAAGCATTGACTTTAAGCGACATCTTATTTCCATTGCTGGTAGTCATCTTTGGGAAAGCAACCTGAAATATTTCATCGATTGTTAGCAACAATAACTCTTTGTTGCCGAAAGAATCCACCCGGCGTACAAAGCATCTTGCAGTTCTGCTGTTAGGATTGACGAAGCAAATTTGTCTTGTCTGATAATCATCAGTTACTCGAACGCCGTAGCAGTTATATGCAATACAAGGCCTTAATTGATTAGGCCAAAGGTGAGTGGTGGTCATAATTCTTTAAAATTTTTACGTACGGTGCTATTGTGGTTCTTTTTCTACTTTTCTGCGAGAGTCACGTGCGAGTTTCTTCGGCGATAGTAGATTGCATTTGATAGAAAGGATTGGACATCTTTCTGTGGAGAAAGGAAGACGTGCTTTGCACACACTATCAATTGCATTCGATTTCGGTTTGTTGATACCGACGGCTACACGTATTGATCGGAAAACTTCGGTACACATGTTAGTACCCAGTGGATCTGATCATTTGGTTGCTGTTATATTCGTCAAACAAGGCCAATTTACAACAGGCCTCAGGTGAGTGCCTGTCCAATATTTACGCCTATCTTGTTTGTGCTATTTGGATCTCTTTTACCCTTCTATGTGTCGAACGGAGTCGTCAGTGAATAGTATCGGACTGTTTATATTTTGGATCGACTTTGAATGCGAGTGTGGCGTTTGGTTCGGCAAGATCAACAATTCATCTCAGCTGCAGACGACAACGCTCCATCGAGAAAAGTGAGGTACTGACGAACGACGATAAGTGACACCGAATTAGTTGTTTTTGGAGTTTTGCTCATACGGGGCTGCAACGAATCGGTTTACCGAAATAACACTTGGCAATATCAAAACTAAGAGGTCAGCAGAGCAATCGACTTGGTGACGGGGGCCGGAGCTTGGCAATAATTAAATATAACACAAGGCCTGCTTCAGATAGGTCACAGGTGAGTGACTGTCCATTGACTTTCTAGTTTTATCGGCAGTACTTCCTGGGTCTTTTTTGTTTACTATTTTCGGTCGATTGCTTGCGTCACTTACTGTGGATTTGATGGCTGGAGGGGTGAAGAATAAAATAAAGAAACGCGAACGCATCTATGCTGTTCTGCGTCGGCATTTGCAGTTTTTGGAGTCATATGACCCGGTAACACATGTAGGACAAGTTCAAACCCGGTTGGACAAATAGAGGTATCATGGGAGGAATTTAATGAGTTGCAGGAGGAAATATGTGAGCTTGACACCAAAGGGGAGTACGAAGATGAGACGAACAACGCTTATGCTGTTTTTGAGAAGCAGTACTACGAGGTACGGTCTGCTCTGCTGGTCAAATTGACACCGGTTTCACCTGCACCAAACTTTGACAATTCGATTAGGAACACTAGTGCATTAGGGATGCACACGGGAGTACGTCTACCGCAAATATCATTGCCTGAATTTGACGGAGACTACAAAGGATGGCTCTCCTTCAAGTCTACTTTTGTTTCGCTAATTCGATTCTCTGGAACTTAGCGATGTGCAGAAATTTCAATATTTTAAATCTGCTTTGAAAGGGGAGGCGGCTAAGTTGATCGAATCTTTGACGATTACCAACGATAACTACGTCATAGCATGGGAAACTATTACTAAGCGCTACTCAAACGAATACTTACTAAAGAAGCGTCATCTTCAGGCTTTAATGGAGTTTCCTAGAAAGAAGGAGTCGGCGGTGCGTATACACGGATTGGTAGACGAATTTAATCAACGACTAAAAATTTTGAAGCAGCTAGGAGAGAGGACCGAGCACCCCAGGAGCGATGATAGTCCATTGGTGTGTTCGAAATTAGATACGCACACACTGCAGCTGTGGGAGGATCATGCGGCATCTTCACGGGATCCTACATTTACAGCTTTAGTGGAGTTTTTGGAGAAGCGGACGAGAGTTCTGGATGCGGTGCAGTCTAATGTCGGCAAGGTCATGAATATACAACCAAAGTTACCAGCAAAACGCGAGCGGCTGTCGATACATACGTCTATGGATGCTGGGAGGAGTGAAGGAGAAATTGGACTATGTCAACAACAAGCGATTATGTAGCAACTGCTTCAAATCTGGTAATTGGGTGCGAGATTGCAGCTCAAAATTCAGCTGTAAGACATGCGGAAAGAAACATAACTCTCTCATTTATCCAGGATTTCAACCTAGCAATGCGGGAAGCAACAGTAATTCGGATGGTAATCATGCGACAACCGGTTCGGTAAAAAGGAACTGCGTAGCAAGAGCACACGTTGCTGCTGAAATTGCGGAAGAAGATTCGAACGAGGAAGTGGATGAACAAGCAGCTAGATCGTACAATGTAGGCGCCAAGCGAGGAAGCTCGTGTTCCAGAGTTTTTTTTTTCTACATTGGTGGTAGTGATCCGGGATCTGAACGGTACTAAGCAGCTGGCTCGAGCGTTGCTGGATATTGGATCGCAGGTCAATGTAATGAGCGAGCGGCTTTGTCAGATGCTGAAACTGAAACGGCGGTCCATATGCGTTCTTATAACAGGAGTTGGGCAGGCTGAGTACATGGCGAAACATGCAGTTAATACAACGGTTGGTTCTAGAGTCACAGGTTTCTCGGTTGGATTGGATTTTTTGGTTTTGCAGCGAGTGTTTAATATCTGCGGTCGCATCGATTTGTTACTCGGGGCTGAACATTTCTTTAGTTTTCTGTACGAAAGAGAGATTAATCGTATAATATTGGGGCCAGAGCTACCAGTCCTCGTAGATTCTGTTTTTGGGTGGATTGTATCAGGTAGAGACACCAGTCTGCAGCAGAAGGAATCGGTTCGATGCTGTACGGCAACTACTACCGGTAGACTGGAAGAAATTTTGGAAAGGTTTTCGAAGGTGGAAAGCTGCAATGATCAGCCGGCTTGGTCCAAGGAGGAGCAAGACTGCGAGGAAGACTTCAAGCATACTTACTCAAGAGCGGATGACGGGCGATATATAGTTCAGTTGCCGAAGCACGCCAGCTACGATCGGATGTTAGGGGATTCATCGGGCACCATGGAATCCCAAACGAAATATATTCGGACAATGCTACGAACTATCAAGGATCGAAACATGAACTGCACGAATTATTTAGAAATTTGAACAGCAAATCAGGCCCGCAGGCGATTGGAGCCGAGTTATCACCTCAAGGAGTATCGTGGCACTTTATGCCTTCACGAGCTCCAAATTTTGGGGGGGTTATGGGAAGCCGCAGTGCGATCTGCCAAAACTGCCTTGAAGAAGGAAATCGGTGCAAACCAGCTCTCACACGAGAATTTTTGCACTCTGCTAGTGCAAATTGCTGCTGCCCTCAACTCCAGACCTCTAGCCCCATTGTCCGATGATCCCTCAGATATAAATGCCCTCACACCAGCCCACTTCTTAATCGGAACCTCCATGAAAACCCTACCCGATCCCGATATGACAGTCACACCCTCAAACCGCCTAACCCACGATCAGCAACGACAGCAGATGTTTCAACGGTACTGGCAGCTCTGCAGCCAAGAATATCTCACCGGACTTCAGCAAGTAAGCAAGAGTCATTCGCTAAGCACCATCCGCATCGGGAGCATCGTCATTCTGCGTGAAGACAACATACCACCGTTGCAATGGCCTTTAGCTAGGATCATCGAAGTTCACCCTGGAGCTGATGGAGTCATACGGGTAGTCTCAACTAAGACAGCTAAAGGGACGTACAAACGTCCGGTCAACCGAATATGTCACCTGCTCTTCGAAGGAGACTCCGTATGATATATGAATCAAGTTTGTTAGGATTAAGCAGTTGAAACAAGTTTCAAGGGGGCCGGTTATGTTTGTTGTAAGATTAGTGAATTAAGCAAATTTGAATTTAAACATTAAGCAGTACAAGAATGCATTGAGTCTTAAAAACTAGGCCACCCTAACAAAACTGTACTTCACCAAACACATAAAAATAGGCACTCACAATGTACACACTATTGTAACACATTAAAACGAGACTAGGAACGGTCAATGTATACTGAGCCAATCGGTAGTCAGTAGCCAATGGATAGTGAAACAATAAACATCGAAGTGGTTATTTAACAGTAGACAGAAAATTACACGTTTATTGGACAAATATATAATGGTTTTCTCTTGGCAAAAGTGGACTCACAGTTAAAAATCGTGGAAGAAATCACTAATCGTGGAGCTTAGAAGGAGGATTACTGTGGACAAACATAAAAGAGGGCATGCAAGTACAGAGGAAGGATTGGACGTGGGAATTAGAAAGAACGGAACATCTACACGAGAAGAACACAACGTAGGATCTACCTTGGAGTAGTTCAACTCAACTTACGAACCACAAACCCCAACACCCGGATAAAAATAACCATACAATTACAATACAATAATATAAAAAAAACATTAAAATCAGTTTTTGACCATGAATTTTAGTGTTCATGAATCAGATAAATTCACTCCATAGGCTAGGATTATCAACAATAGTGAAACAATACAATTAATATTAATTGACTCAAATTTGTTTAGAAAATTATGATTTTTTCTATAGTTCATATAGTTCTATATAGTTAGTTTATATAGACAATAGAGTAGGAGTATTGTCGATGTCTCAATTTACATTAGATTCTGTTGTGGTAACATTAACTCATATTGTCATCTTATCGTTGTGAACAATGCTGTTAATTGTACATACTATAGATTCTATTGTATGGTTACAATATATTCAATTGTAAATCTATGAGAATTTTTTATGCGGGTTTATCTGGTTTCTGTAAATCCGGGTTCCGGATACGGAGACACAATTTCAAAACATTTATTGATTTTCCAGGAATGGATACAAAATCTTTGTAATAATTCCTTTAAACAATGTCTATTCTATTGTGGGCCATAAGCCGACTTGTTCCTGAAACGGCCACTCTGTGACAGGTTCCCGTGGAGCCTAGAGTGGCTATGAACATATTTAGAAGAAAACCCTGACAATCTGGGTATTAAATTGCATGAAATTTCTCCAGTACGTTTAGTGGCCATCTGAGGATTTGTCCTCGGACCTGTCTTTCCGGAATAGGTTCTCGTGGCCTCGCGTGGCCATGAACTTTTTCAGTAGAAACCCTGGATAAATTCATCAATTTTCGCCAGTAGGATATTTCTCAACGTTTTGTGGCTTATTTTGTTCATGGCCACTCGAGGCCTCACAGGAATCTGTTTCGAGATGACCGTTCTAAGGACAAATAATCAGAAATATTATACTGGAGAAATTTCATGAATTTTGATACCCATATTGCCAGGGCTTCCTAATAAATATCTTTATGTGTCCATGGCTACTCTAGGCCCCATGGGAATCTGTTACAGAATGGCCGATACAGGAACAAGTCGACATATGGCCCACAATAGAATAGAGATAGTTTCTAGGAATTATTCCAAAGGTTTTGACATCCATCCCCGGAAATTCAAAAGATGTTTCCCAATAGTGTCTCTGTACATGACAGCCCCTGAAACCCGGATTTACGGGAACCAGATGAATTCAAATGGTAATTGCTGATAATTTCCCTGAAGCGAATGAATTTTTAAATCTAACGGTGCTAAAAGAATCAAAATCGGCCCATGATTGCCAGAGTTATAATCATTTGAATTTGGTGGGTACCCGGGTACCGTGTCGAACACTAAGAGGTGTTTTTTTGTCGAACACACAAGGGTTAAAATCAAATCGGAAACACTCAAATTGACATGGAAGTCTTCCAAATGAAGATGTTGTTTTAACGTTTCAACTTGTTTTGCTTATTTTTCTTTAAAAAGCAACGCTCGGCTCGGTTGGGTCGGATTGTCAAATTTACGAACCGGCTGCTTACCGAGCGAGCAAATTGTTATTTTCCAACCCGGTTAACAACCACCGGTGCGGTGTCGAGTTGCCAAACAGGGTAGCAATTTACCGATATTACCGCATTGGTGCGGTAGGTCTTACTCGAACTCTCAGACTTCTGATTCAAGAAATCCTGAATCGAATTGAATAATGGTGCAACGGAACAGGATTCACATTATCGTTATTGTTATTGTTATTGAACAATCCCCACCCTGGCAGGCAAGTACCCGCCGATCTGCACTTAAACTGAGTGAAAACCAACTTAGTCTATGCGTTCGTGCATACTAATCCGTATAGCATCAATGAGGTCTATACAGGTGGAGAAGAAGTGGTTAAGTTGTATTTGTGTAATCCAAAATACTGTCATTGTGTTCGTGAGATGATGCACAGCTGTTTTTTTGTAAACATGCGTGACGTAGATCTCCAAAAACAACAATGTACAACAGCAGCAAATCACAAAATGGAATGTTTATTTGCAGTTATTAGTATAGTTTTTAAAAGGTTTCGGCTGAAAAATACCTTTTTGTGCACTAAAAGGATGCGGAAAGAAACTTAACTTGTTTTGTTATTACTCGTTTGTTTTTGGAGTTTTACGTCACTACCCGAAATCATGGATTGTTTACACATTTTTCGTTACTAATACCGACAAACACCCTGCTCTTCGCCACCTGTATAGACCTCATTGGTATAGCATGCCGCCACTTTCACTAACGGGTCCGTTGTCCCATTAGCTTCCGTGCATTTGTGAGGAATAGGAGGAGATTGAAAGCGAAAATTTGGTAGAAATAAATTATTTGATGCCTGAAAAGAAACAAAGTTAAGAACAAAGATATAAGCGAAATCCTTGTAGTCCCCCGGATGTTTTAAGAGCGCAATGGGATAGTGGTTCACCTGTTCCAAGGTATGGTGGCCCGGCGAGTATGGCAAAGGAATACTAAAGATCACAACCAATTATAATCCCCACCAACGACCCACCAAATAACCCGAGATGCCCTATAGCAAAACAGTGAATAAGAAAAAATCAACGCAACCGTTCACATCAGATGCTCGAAGCACTCTTTTTCCGTAAACTTTGAATGTATAATTATATTCCACAAACAATCCTACTACTGGAACTCACATCTGCAACAAGCAAGTTAATCGTTCCATAGAGAAATCTATACCGTAAATTACGAAGGATTTCGAGAAATTAGCATCCCCGGCATTTCGTGCCTTCTGGCAATTTTACGCTTCTGTTGATTTCTAAGCTCATCGTTTTCGTACCAACCGGGGGAGACTTGGTCCTGTACCCAATGATTTCATTATCTCCAATCCGCTCAACCAATCGCAATGTTTTGTGATATAGTGGACGGATTATTATAATTTGAGATAACTCAATGCAGACGTCTTCCAAAATTGGCAGATCGACAGGCAACCGGTGGAGTCCCACCTGGTACCTCACAGCAAGATGCTTAGAGGCGGACCGGAAGATTTGATGAGCTACTTCCTCCAAT
Organism: Aedes japonicus; assembly: GCA_034211315.2. Taxonomy (NCBI): domain Eukaryota; kingdom Metazoa; phylum Arthropoda; class Insecta; order Diptera; family Culicidae; genus Aedes; species Aedes japonicus. The sequence goes on from JASCZW010006749.1 coordinate 28,851, forward strand.
GTAACAGGATTCACATTATCAACTCCAAATTCAGTAATTATGCACATAGGTAATTGAAGAAAATTACGCACACAGTCCTCAGCAAAATTCCAGCAAGACCCAGAGTCCAGACTTTGCGATTTTAGTTACTTTTAATGGGTCTTGCCGGAGAGTCTTGGTAGTTCATCAAATTTTCCGATCCGCCTCTAAGCATCTTATTATAGGGTATTGCTTGACGATCTGCCATATTTGGAAGACGTCTGCATTGAGTAATATCAGATTATAATATTCCGCCCATTAAGATGACTATGCTGATAATGATATATAATAGGGTAAGGGGATGTAATGTTAGCCTCGCTCGTTCATTCGGCCTATGTACCAAATATGTAATTAATTCGTCGATAATCACAATAGATCATTGCACGATGGCGTCATCAATGCAGTTTTGACAGTTCAGGGAGCTGACACAAGTACTTATTTTAACATCAATTCCTGTATCTAATCATACAGAATCCGGAAATAAGTCAATTAAAATTTTCGATTAAGTGGTTCAAATTCTAACACTTTGTAAACAAGCTCCCTGAACTGTCAAAAAAGTGAGGTTAATACATTTCGTGCAATGATCTATTATGTTGCTATCAGGATGACCGATTTAATTCAAAGTTATAGAGCATTGAGACATAATTGTTCAATTTATAGAGGAAAGGCTTGTAACATGGAACGGCTTCTAAGATGGAACAGCGCCACTTTTGACATTCACAGCGACAACACTATTGTGCTGACTAGTGTTAACTAAAGAAACTCAAGTAATAGACCGGACAACGTGCCGCCATGTTGTATCCAAAACGAACATTTCCCATACGATTAGACAGTTGTTTTGGATACATCAACTGTGCCAGACTCACGTTGGCCGGTCTATTACTTGAGTGTCTATAGTGTTAACCTAATTTTTTTTACTATTCTTCAATTTTCATTTGCTTTTGGAGTGAATACACTCATTCGATTTAGCTCTTCCAGGTTTCAATGTTCGAAAGTGTTGCCATAATTATAATAGCAATTATTTCTTGTGTTTAGTAAGTGGAAATTTCCCATCGATATCAAGAGGTTAAAATTTGTGTTGGCTAGCATTTTTGGTGTATTTTTATGATCCAAAGGCATTTTCAAACAAATCGTAGAGTAAAACAATTTTTTGATGTTTTGTGTTTATGGCGTTATGTTTGTAAGATGGAACACTGTTAGGCTTGTAAGATGGAACACTCTTATTTTTTTCGTTTTAAAACATATGAATGATATTTTTTATGTTTAGAAATGCCATGGGATGAACAATAAATTGAAATATAACAATAAATTTTTGTATAATTGCAATTATCGATGGATTTCACATATAGGCATAATTATACATATATACAATTTTTTTTTTTTATGGCTAAATAATCAGTTCCGTGGGCAAACTTGGAGCTTTTTAGTTCCTCTCTTGAGAGATCTTCTAAAATATAAAAATTATACATGTTACGAGCAAAAAACGAATCGTGTTCCATCTTCCAAGCCTTTCCTCTAGTAGTCCACTTCCGCGTAATTTTCGATTTCGAATGAATAGTGCGCACAGGAAAAAAAAATTTAAGAAGCTTTTACTAGATTTTGACATGTAGGCACTTGATGTAGAAGACCGGATAACCAATTTTTTTGGCTAGTTACAGAAATACATGTAGCATACAGAAATACATGAGGATACATTCCCATCCGAAAAATTGTCCGATAGCCAAAAGTTTTATTGAACATTTTGCACCCAAAAAAAAAGATACAAGGACTTCCTAGAGACTTCTCCAAAAAAGGGAAGGGTATTAGTAGATAATTATAGTACACCCACTTATGACCGATTTTAAAATCTTCCACCAGGTGATAAGATGTTTTACAAAAATAATGACAAACAAAGAATAGAGAAAAGGATCGAGGTGCAATTTATCAAAGAGGCTTCAATATATGTATTTTTGATCTCTTTTGGCAGACATACGGTTGACGCACTCCAAAACCAGCTAAAAGTGGTAAGACCAAGAATGACGTAAGCAAGGATCCATGTACCCATACAAAGACGGAAGCGGACGAGAGGAAGAAGTGAACCGAAGGAGGATTTCTTGAGATACCTGGAAGTCGAGGAGCAGCCGCTGCAGAGCGGAGATAATAGCAGACGTTTTAAGTTAACGAGACGTAGTCATATTGTTACACGGAGCTTTTCGCGTTCGACGAGAAATGTGGAATCGATTGTCCAAGTACAAATGAACAATTGATATGTACGGTGTAAAATATATTCGAAGTACACGTAATCCCTAGTTCGAAGTACAAGTTGCGATTTCTCTGGGGAGATTCACCCGGGTGCACATTTCCAGCTCTCTTTGGTGAACCTCACTCAGTCTCTATGGAGATTTTTTCTTGACACCACTGTAGAGATTGTTCAACTCAGCACGGGAGAGCGAGAGAATTGAAAATTCGCTGCCTGAGCGTTCATACACTCACCGTAGTGTACTCGACGAAGAGTGAAAGAGCAAAAAAGGACTGCACCGCACTCACGTGAGTGAAACCTTGGTCTAAACATTAGGAAAAAAATTGCTGGCAAACGGGATGAACGTTACAAAATAGGAGCCTCAGATAGCCTAGTCGGTAAAGGCACGGAACAACCAATCCGAAGGGGGTGAGTTCGATTCCCAGTCCAGTCGACTTTAAAAAAAAGCTTGACCTCCCTAGGCTTAAGAGTATCATTGTGCTTGCCACACAACATACAAATACATGCATTGGTGATTAGCTTAGAAAGCTTTCAAATTAATTACTGTGGAAGTTCATCTAGAACAGTTAGTTGCCTGGCAATAAGCTAATTGCGATAAGCTAAAATATTCAAATTCATGTATAGCGGTATAAAACTAACAATTAAGGTTTTCACCAGGGGGACTCTCCCCGGTGAAATAATTCTGCTCTCTTCGGTGCTCCTCAGAGATCACTCACACGCTCCGGCTTGTCGTGTGGTGAGAGTGCAAACGATAAACACTTTGGCGTCACTCAACTTGTGATATCTAGCAGAGAGTGGAAACAAAACAAAAATCTCTCGGGTGAGTTTGCGTTTCCAATGTGCGGAGAATCTTTTCTCTGACCACCCTTCTTGCACCGAGGAGAATTGCATCTCTGCATAGGAGGTTACGAATATTTCAATAAAGCCTACGATCAAGGTCTTACACTTTGTGATCTAAAATTGACGATGTTTTATTTCTGGTGGTGACTGACTTAATCTAATAGAAGCATTTTACAGAACATTACAGATATATCAACATGTGCACTTAACTCCTATGACTTCTAAATCTAAATTTCTAAACTGCCTGAAGATGTCATACACAAAGAATAATGATTATTAAAATTTAAAAAAACATTGCCAAAATTGAAAAGTTGCGTTGGTTCTTTTTCGTAGAAAGCGGTTTACTTTCAAAACCAAAACCTTCAAACCGTCAATTCAAAATTTTGCTGCTCTACATTTAAAAGTTGAAATTTTTAAAACAAATTGTGGAGCTGTCAAATCGAAACCGTGGCATCGTTGAAAATAAAAGCCAATTATTTTTATTCCAGAATAAACTTTCATCCAGAAAGTGTCGCGCAATTTAAATAAAAGTATGCTTTAAAAAAACTTTTAACATAAAAAGTTTTCTTTTCAGATGAATTGTAGAATTGTCAAATCCACTCCGTTGCCTATTTCTAAATGAAAGCAAATTATTTTTATTTGAAAATGAACTTTCAACTAGAAAGTATTGTGCAATCAAAATAAATGTATGCTGTTTTGATTGCAAGAAAAAATGGTTTTCACATAAAAAAGATTTCATTTTCCAATGAATTATTAAAAGTTTCATAGAGACCGGAGGATGGCGTCGTTCAATCGCCAATGTTTCCATCCTGGAAGATGCAAGGCGAAACATTTTCCCCATATCTTCCGAATTCCCCTGAGCCAGCTCTAGCGTCTGCTGCCGCTCGTCGTCGCGTATGGCACCGCTGCAAAAAAAAAAATGGGATTATTATCAGTGCCTATTATTATATGGCCTATTCCGTTTGCATGGTCCGTTCGGAATTTAATAACACCGAAAGTTTGTGAACTTTCCTGATGAGCGATTCCTTGGGGCGAGGAACATTTTGAATGTGGAGCGTATGTATTATTTGACAGTATAGAGAAAAAATCCATACGACGACTTCGTTTGTGTTGGTGGATTTGACAGTTCTACAATTTTAATGGTAAAAGAACATACTTTTAAATTTACACACTGAACCGAGAAAATATGCTTTCAATTCAAACACAAAACTTTCGCAGTAGATGATTTTACTTTTAATTTAATGAAAAATAAACTCTTTTCAGAAGTAAAGTGCTAAGCTTTTAATAAAACAATATTTCTGTTTTGTGTGCATCAATAAGAAAACGACATTTTTCTTTCTCTGTTTTCTATCATTAGCGTTTCACTGGAACTGCACTTAGACGACTTAAACTCGATTGTTAGTGTGCAATTTCCAAACATTTCATTGCAGGCCAAAGTTTGCCAGCAAAGTGATGAATGTACATTTACTACCACTGGCTGCTGCAATACCCCATGAAATGTCTTATGGTTCTTTTTCTGAACGATGCGTTTCATGGTATCGTTCAAATCATGTTTGTAATAATTCTAGTCTTATATAGTCTTTCTTTGTATTCTCCCAAACGCGGGGTAACGATCTGTGATGATGTTGTTTTGAGAAGGAAATAATTTCTCATCACCATGAGGCTCTAGGAGTAGACAGCAATTTTTTGCTAGAACAAAGTTGTTAAGAGAAAGTATTGATAGTTCCGGTAGCGCACGGCAGGCAATGAAAATTGAATAGAAGTAGTTTGAAATTGAGCGGAGGGCATTCACACATATTCAAGGGTTACTTTATTTCAGTTAGTTCATTTCCTACGTTAACAAGAAAATCAATGGAGGCAAAATCATCTTCACCGTGTTTGTTACAAAAAGTTACAAAAAAGGTTACAAAAATAACCATGGGCATGACCGATTTGCATCGCCAATTCGAATTTCTAAAGGCACATATGTACACGGAAATTCAAAAATACCTAAAATTTGAGTTTAAATTACCTAAATTTAAGTAAACGCGTTATAGTATCCTATTAGGTAAAAATCAATGTGCTCTGTTAGGTCATTTTTACTCAACGTTTGAGTAATATATACAATACGTATGGGTTGGTAAAAAAAAACTTAGAAATTGTATGGACCTCCTCATAGAACTCAAGTCTTTACTATCAGTAAATTTACCCAATGCTGAGTAACTCACAATAACGCTTCTGTTGAGCAAAAACAACTCCGCGATGGGTGAAAAAACTGTTCGAAAGCACTGCTGTCATGACGGCGCCATTTGTTTTCTGACTTTGTGCGGTGCGGTCGAAAGAAAGTGCAGTGAAAAGTGAAAGTGAAGCAAGTTTAAAAATATAAATATTTTTTTCGGCATAAGCGAAAGGCAAGGAGGATATCGGTTCTGGACGGCGGCCAGATTGCACCCGGCCGGTAAATGTGAGTATCTGCGTTGAACGCTGGAAAATCCGTCTTCCGAAAATCGATTTTTCTTTTCATCTGAACGTTAAACCTAACGTTGGAGAAAGTTCCTTGGAATTGCATAACGATGCACGAGAATGTGCGCTTCCTGCGACGTTAGGTTTAACCAGTTCAACATGCAGATCAAGAAAAAAAAAATGATTTTCGGAATCTTCATATTTTATCAACAACGACAATTTTGATTGATGATTGTTTCCCTCCCCCCTCGCAGATTCGCAGGTTTTACTGCCGAACACCGACGAGTGCCAAGCAATCTCCGGCAGGAACCGATACCGGCCCAAGCGACGGTTTTGTTGTCGATCAACGACGAGTGCCGAGCAACCTCCGGCAAGAACCGATACCGGCCCAAGCGACGGAAGCCATAGGTTATCGGCTATTTACGGTAAATTTGACATCTCTTAAATAAATAAAATAATCCATATTATTATTCGCTTAATTTTTTTAGATATTTGGAATCAGCGTCTTCGCACACATTCCGCAGAGAGTGTATCACGATGGAAGGCCTCCAGAAAAAGTTGGATAGCCGATCCTATGAAAAGCTTACTGGTAAATATTTTTGATGATTTTGTTTATTGTATTGCATGACTACAACTAGCTCCCTACATAAAAATGGCACGAAACAATTTACGTTTTAACCTGTTCATGAGGGCCTCAGTTAGCGTAATCAGTAAGCGAACGGTCTATCAAGCCGGAGGCGGCAGGTTCGATTTCCGACCGGTCTAGGGATTTTTCGGGCTGGAAAATTTCTCGATTTCCTGGGCAAATTTAGACACTTTCACTAAATTATCTCAGAACATATGTTGTTATGCGGCCGTTGTTGTTTATGTTGTTGCTGATGGCGATGACTTAGTTACTGATACAAAACTACAATTCTCGAGTACTTTTTCAAACAGACGTATCTGATTTTGTAAACAAAGAGGGGAAGTAAGATTCAAACGTAAATTTCTCAAAACTCTCAGTACCCTCACGGAAAGTAGCATCACCATCATGTGAAGGAAATGTTATTCCTTGTGTTGGTGGCCATAGTTTGCGTAAAAGTGCTAAGGGTTTCATGAATTTTACGTTTGCATTTTACTTCCCCTCTTTGTTTACAAAAGCAGATACGTCTGTTTGAAAAAGTACTCGAGAATTATAGTTATGATACTTATGTTGCTACTAGAACACTGCAATATTAAATCGTCCCTCCTTAAGTTCGAAGCGTCGCAGTTTGATTTTGATTTGTGTTTTGATTTCTAGAAAATCTTGTCTCAGTCTGTATCTACCTTCTACAAGCGGTAATTTTATTAGAGATGCACGTTGTGTTGGGCAGGACTGGCAAGAGTTGGTCTTGACATACGATAGAATCCTGAATATTGGTCTATTGAAATTGATGGAGTGGGCAAAATGTGTGCATTCTGAGAACGATTTGATGAGGAAGGTTTTTGCTTTCGTTCGGTACTATTGGGTTGGACTGTAGGTTATGAGTGTTGGATGGATTGAAATGGTTGGAAAGGTCGTTGTTGTAAAATTTGATTGATTGATTATTCTATATTATAGAGACATTTAGCCGGAGGCTGATTTGCTCTAACTCTAACGGAGGCTGATTTACTCTAGCTCTAACTCTAAACTGTTTGCTAAGCAGTAAGCGTAAATTCTTAAATAATCATGAAGATTGTACCTGACGATGTTTAACTTTTATGAAAAGGATTATTTTATGTGGAACATTTTTTGTACATTTATGTTGCTTTTTTTTTTTGTAAAAATGAAGATTGTATTTGACGAAGTTCTTTACAAACGGATTCGAATTGAAACGGAGTTGAATATTTTTTTTTCGTTCTTTTTCACGTTTACGAGCAATACTCATTATTTTGTTCGTCACGGTGATGATGATGGAAAATTATATAATTTAGTTGTTTAAATATCATGAAATAGTAGTGAGTTGTCTGGCGGAATGTCAGGGAATTCCTCGACAATACGGTAATGGTTGAAACTAAAAGTTTGACAACGGCCGGCCTAGGATTCTTCCGGTTTGGAAATTTTCTCGATTCTCCAAGTGGGAGCCATCCTTGACCTTCCCAAAACTTTGCTGAAGATTTATTAGTGCATGGTGAGGCAAGGGCCTCTTTTATTGGAACCGGTTGGAACCGCATTTCCTCTGTAGCGGCAGGATCGGATATTGGATTATCTTTTGATAATGTCCTTTTACTGGATTCTGCGATTTGCAACAGGATTTTATGATCGCTGAGAATCCTTGCAAACTTTTGTGGTTGACATCAATAGCTTTACACAATCATATCGCTTTAAAGCGAATGAACAGTTTTTGAAGAAATTTATATCTGTAGATGAAATCAGTTCGTTTGTTTGCATAACTGGTTTGGATTGTTTTTTTTTTATAAATTATCAAATAGATAAATCGTCTAGCCCAAACTTTTGTAGGGGTAAGTGGCGGGACTATCATCATCATCATCAAGGCAATGTCTGAGTGCGTCTTTCGAGAAAATCAGACGTTGTGTTCTTATGACTGTTCCAATCGGTTCATTTAGTCCGCCAAGTAAGAGTTTTTCTAAGTAACCACGAAGCTATAATAGCATGCATATGCATTACGTATAGTGCAACATTGAAGTTGGATTATAGCTGTAAAGGGCCCCACTAAGATCGAAATAATGCCATATCTTCTATAATGCCAAAAGACATTGTTAAAGTATAGCATTATTGCCTTGGTAATGCATTATCTAATGCAGCAAATGGAACCACATTCGGTATATGTGGAAATTAAAAACTTTCGAGAAATGTTTCTAAGATGGTTAGAGACCCCTCCCCTCTCTGGAAGGCAGGGCTCTCATACAGATGAAACGATTTTTTCAGCATAACTCGAGAACTAATTAAGCAAATGGAGCCACATTCGGCATGTGAGGGTTTTTGAAGGCAAGCAATTTTTCTATAAAGATTCAAGGCCCCTCCCTCTTTAGAAGAAGGGTTGATTATACAAAAAAAACCCCAAATATTTGCATAACTTAAGATCAAATGAAGCAAAAAAAACAAATTTGTCATGCGGAATGTTTTTAAGGCGAGAAATGTTTCTAGGATGGTTAGACACCTCCCCTCTCTGGCAGGGGGGGGGGGCTACCATGCAAATGTTAGCTGTACTTGGCGTACAGTTTGAGTCGTGATACCAAATCAAAATGGACAGCATGTCCAACACGGTGTATGCTTACTGATGGAATTAATTCCGTTTCGTATATTTCGGGTACTTTTTATAGGGGTGCTTACAAGGTATTTTAAACTAGGTAGAATGATGTTTTGTCGTTAAGTTCGCGGTCAGGTAAAAGGTAAAACATGGAAATGACATTGGATGCGGCGATGCATCCGCGTCGCTTGCTTTTTACGAGATAAACAATGGTCGTTATTTAGTGCTATGCTGATTTGGAAAGTTCTTGAAGGGTTTACGACTTGTGCTGATTGGGAAGGTTTGTGAAGGCAAATATTAAACATGTAAATTAATGTAAAAAAAGGTTTCTGGGAACTTTGGATCTGTTGTATGGAATTGGGCGTACTTGGGATTTTCCGGGATAGTTTTTACAGTTTTAGCTAGGTTTGGGAATTCCGGAGATGTATACTACATATGAAACAAAATTGTTCAGCCTAAACCCGCGAAATAACTGAGCAAATTTGACATGTGGATTGTTCTTAAAGCAAGAAGTGTTTTAGGACCGGTAGAGACCCCTCCTTCTCTAGAAGGGGGAGGGGGGCGCCCATACAAATGAAACCAAATTTTTCTGCTTAACTCAGAAACTAACTAAGCAAATTTAACCAAATTTGGCATGTGGGAGTTTTTGAAGGCAAGAAATGTTTCTAGGATGGTATGAGACCTCTTCTCGATCTAGAAGGGAAAGAAGGGCCTCGCATATGAAAGTAACACAAATCTCTGTATAATTCGAGAACTAATGAAGTAACAAACAAAATTTGACATTTGGAGGTTTTTGAAGGTAAGAAATGTTCCTATGAAGATTCAGATAGGGCTCTGACTCGCTCTCATACAAATGAAACACAAATATCTGCATAACTCATGATCTAATCAACCAAAAAGAACCAAATTTGGCATGTGAAATGTTTTTAAAGCAAGAAATGGTTTTTGGTAGTTCGAGGTTTCTCCTAGAGGGAAGAGAGTTTACATATAAGGGAGCGGCCATGAATTACGTCACGCTGCGAGGTATGAAAATTATTTTTACTCCTTTATTAGTTTATATTTATATTACTTTTATATATTTCGAGCAGCTGGGCAACTGTGAAAATAAAAATTTAATAACTTTTCATATCGTCGAAAACATCTAAAAAAAAACATACAATTATGAAAGAAAGTATTTTCGGTTTTGTGCAACAATGTCCAATCTAATTCTGTCCAATCTCCAATTGTAAATTTATCATTTTTGAGATTTTTTTTTTTTTTTTTTTAAGAGTACAGGTTGCAGCATCAGAGCTCACTTGTCAAGGCCTGTATCTGCTCCGATTGATCCATCACTCAGACGCTATCAGACGAAGGTAACCAATGTCGGTCAGATAGGCACTGTTGACGTTTGAGTAACGGGATCAATCAGCAAAGTATTTAAAATCAAGAGGTTGACTCACCTGTTTATGTTTGTTCTTACCTACCCTCCTTCGAATGGGGTTAATAACATGTCGTTTAGATGATGTTGATTCTCTGTTTGTTGGTGTCGTTGTCATCAGTTGACTGGAATTGCTGAGTTTTTGTTCATTTCGAGTTGTTTGTCTTGTTGTTCTTGGTGGTCCTGAGTTCCAATGTTACACCCAAGTGAGGCATCTCTTCAGTTGTAACTGCTAAGGATTCCCTGAAGCCTTCCATGTGATTTCTTATATGCTCCACTACACTTCTCCGTAGCTCCATGATATTTGCTTGGTGTTCTTGGGTTCCTTGCTTTGTGTTATACTGCTGAAGCACCAACGCAGATAACAAGCAGTGTCCATCACCGATGATTTCCTTGACAAGTATGCTTCCATTATCGTATTTCATATGCTCCATTTTCACTTGATGTCTCCGCTCGTAAATTACCGGAGAGGAGATAGAAAATTAAAAAGATAAATATATGGTAATATTATCGCAACGCTCTATCTTAAGATCTGATTTGTTTGTAAACTACTGCAAAAAATGCAAAAATATAGAGGTGAACGAAAATTGAAATAATTTTAGAAAGCTATAGAATTATGGTAATTTAATTACCTTTAAAATCTGATAGAACAAAAGTGCACATGTGACTAAGAGTGAATGTATAAGTGATATGCAGAAAAACATGTATATACACACATACACACACATATGCATACACACACACACACACACACACACACACACACACACAAACACACACACACACACACACACACACACACACACACACACACACACACACACACACACACAGTATATATATATATATATATATATATATATATATATATATATATATATATATATATATATATATATATATATATATATATATATATATATATATATATATATATATATATATACATATATATATATTATATATATATATATATATATATATATATCTATATATATAATATATTTATATATACAGCGATTCCACGGGAAAAGAATAGAGTTGAAAAAAAAAGGTGTCCGATTTTGCTCAAAATCGCTTGGTATGTTCTTCATCGAAAATAATAAGACCCGTATTTTTTTATTTTTTTATTAGGATGACCATGTTCAACATAGGGTTACCAGAAAAATCGACATTTTTCGAAATTTTTTATTTTTGAAAAATCATAACTTCTGAACCGCTGCATCGATTTGAAATATTTTTTCATAAATCGGAAGATTATTACTTTCTGTTTTTATTAAAAATATTGATTTAAATAATTAATGTACTCAAATTTGTGAAAATGGTCAATATATTTGTTTTTTATGATTTTTGAAATCTTGGACCACAACGACTATTTATTTTTATATTTTTTTATAAAAATTCAAACATTTTTACATAAAATTTAAAAAAATCTCAAATGTTCATCGAGCCGTTTTTGAGTTCAATTTTTTGAAAATTTCAAGTTTTTTGCCTATACACACATGGAATGAGCATCATTTTCCATCCCTTCTGAATAACTGCGGGAATCATTTCATTGAAGTTATCAAACTCGTTCCTAATAAATTCATGATAACCATGTTTACAAATCTAGTTTTATTTGTGAAGTATTGTACCCATCAAAAGTAGGGGAGGCTGGTTCAATTCTGATCCCATTAAATATAAGAACTATAAATCAGCCTCAAATTGTTTAAAAGCAGAGACCAACATTGCTAGGGTTTACTCAGCCATGGTTTACGCTATAACTGGAGCCACAATGGTCCGTTAGCGTCCAAATAAACGATAAGTGCTCATAAGGATTGTAGGAGCACTCATGCCGAATTTGAGTTGTAGCGTTAACCACGACTGAGTAAACTTAACTCATATTTTGAATTAATCCACATTGAGTGAACCGAACTGAAACCTTACTAAAGAAACGTTTAATACATTGAAGCATGACTGCTCAAATTGCCATATTTAGATTAATAGTTACAGGAAACCTACTCCTAAACTATATGGTTATGCAGTGGAAAGGAGAACAAAGTTGGATAAAAGCTATTCCTACTTTTGTAATACCTGCTATTACAGACTTTATCGCTTTATCAAGAAAGAAAACGAGCCAGCAACTCCAAGTGCAGTTAATCTAGAATGTTAAACTCAAGAACTCACCGTTTCTGAACCGTTTTTAATATTCAAAGTGCAATATCCTACTTTTTAAATTGGATTTTCAATGTTTTTCAGTAGCCGCCCTAAAAATTGTATTCTGTCTGGTTCAAGTGCAACGCATACTGTCTGCGTATGCATTTATCATCAGAATGTTAAATTAATGTTTAAAACCCTTAAGGTTAAGAAACTTATTCCTAACCATTTTAAAACGTACCATGAAATCCTACAGAGAAATGTTGGTTGAAAACCTGTGATCATTGCCCGGGTAGGCAAACACTAGAGAATGACCTGATGAGTTTTCTTCAAAATAACGATTCCTTAGAATTTAAACAATGGTAGCAAACAGATCGTTGTCATCTAAATTTAATGCGAATGGATGCAGAAGAGTTTGTGGAAACATTTTTAGAAAAATTAAGCGAATTATCTCCGCATAATTTTATTACAGAGCAACAAGTTAACTACTTAAAACAACTTAAAACTAATTTGGAAGCAACTGACTGCATTATAATTACTGACTTCTCTGAAAATTACTCTTTTGTTATTCTGGACGCTATACAAGGTTTTCATTGGGCAAACGCTCAATGCACAATCCATCCTTTTGCCATATATTATAAGGATGAAGCACAAAATTTAAAGTTTACAAGCTTCATAGCAATCGCAGAATTTACTAAACATAACCATGTTGCCGTTCGGCTGTTTGTAACAAATTGTGTGAATTTCATTGAAAAAAAGCTACCTCACCTGAAAAATATCCATTTTTTTCTAATGAAGGCAGTCAATACAGAAATAAGATGACTGCTTTCAATTTGTGCCACATGTACAAGGGATTCGGTCTTAATGCAGAGTGGAACTTTTTTGCCACTTGCCATGGAAAAGGGCCTTGTGACGCTTTAAGAGGCGTTCTAAAGCGAAACGCTTCAAAAGCAAGTTTACAAGGCCATCATATTACAACTGCATACGAACTTTACTCTTGGGCTGTTTCTTAAGTAGATTCCAAAATATATTACTTGTTTTTCTCGGAAAAATATTACAATGCAATGGAAAAGAAAATAAAGAACCATTGTACTCCTGTAAAACAAATCTCTGGGACACAGTCGTTTCATTACTTTAAGCCACAAAATGAAAATTACATTATCGTGAATCGGTTTTCGTTTTCAGATAAAGAAAAGTGCGTTAAATTGTTACAATTTTGCTGTGTAATTTGTTTTTTGATGAATTATGAAAAATAAAAATAATTAAATAATCAAATTAAATGCTGAGTTTTAATTGAAGGTTGTAACCGGTGGTTCCAAATGAAGACTTGTGACACTATCACATGTAAGGTTAGATTGTGTCTAAATACGGCTCTGTGCAATTCACACTGAGAGTTATAGCAAAAGGCTCTCATTATCCCAAACTTCCCTCACTCACATGGTATCACTCACTCTCATCGTATTTGTTGACAGCGGTTTGAGCGTCGGCAAAAGATACTCAGCCGAAAGAGGCAGCTGCAGGGAGGGCAACGGGCAGGGACCCACAAATATAAAGTAATGAACACGACGAGTTCGGGTTCGTTCGTGTTCCTTATGGCAATTTCGCGGGTATCGAGCTTGGCAGATTAACCCTGTAAAGTCTCTTCTGTCCAGATCGCTAAAGCGAGCAGTTAGTGCGCGACGTGTTCAATGATTTGTGATGTATGTCGATAGTGTAGTATAGAGTGGTGGTTTTTTTTATCATTTTATTCTGTTCTTTAAATTCTAGGTCTAGTTAAAATCAAAAGTTAAAAGTATTGTTAGTCGTGTTAGTTCAGTAGGAATGGTGTCCAAAAGTGAGTTAGTTTGTTAGTACGTGTTAAAATATTATTTGAAGTCCTAAATCTATTGTGTCTAAAATAGGGATATAGGGCACATTGCTTAATTTGTTTCCAAGCATTTCGGAGAAAATTATAGTATTTAAGAAAAAGGTAAGACAGCAAAAGCGGTAGAAAAAAGTAAATTCTACTTGTGAACAATGTGGCTGCGGGTCGGTCCAAAATAGCAAGCAATATTTAATGAATGTGGTTAGGTCCACAAAGGGCCTTTTTCTTTATTCTGCTAGCTTTTGTCAGGGAACAGCCATTGGGATTCCCTGACAATAAGAGACAAAAGGACAGAAGAATTGGAGGCCATCTTGTACAGTCCAAAGTCGCTGGTGTACGTTGTGCAAGGTCGCCGGCTAGAATTTTTCAGCCGACTTGAATGATAAGTACTGCCACCACATCACCATCAACCCGCCACCAAACCGTAATCAAACCGCCACCAAATCGTCATCAAACCGCCACCAAATCGTCATCAAACCGCCACCAAATCGTCTTCAAACCGCCACCGCATCGTCATCAACCCACCACCAAACCGCCACCACACCGCCCGCCACTAGTCCACCTAAAAAACAAACCGCAAGTAGAAAATGTGACGTCACAATTTAGTTTAGACCTAGTTAATAAATAAAATCATTAATGTACATAAAACACGTAATACATCTATACACAATTAAAAGTTTATATTTAAAGGCATTTAAGATGTTTAAAATTTCACCACTGTCCTTATTTTGTCCCGTTTAGCCGAACTCGAAAGGAGTTTCCATACCTCCCTCACTTTTTGGTTCAAACAGAAGAGTGTTTACCGAGTGGCCTTTGAGCTAGTACAAACCATAAGATGATATTTGTATTCACCATTCCCTAGCTGTTCTTGCGAGTAGTACCTCATGTTGAGTTCCCGCTAGAGATATATGTTGAGTGCTGTGAGTGTTTATACTGTTTGACTTTCATACGACCCTGTAGATCCCTAGACCGACTGAGCCTAGCCGAGGGAGTTACAAGGTAATCTGAGAAAACCGTTGCTTGTAGTCTAAGGCTTTGAGATTTGAGCTCCAATTAGCGAAGCCTGGTCCAATCCGGACCCTGTGGCCAATTCCGACCTCCCAAGATTCTCTCAGACAGCGCTGGTAGCCAAATTTTAAATAATACAAATGGAAAGCTATCATTACACAAAGAATTTCAACGTAGATTGCATTCGTCGGAGATATTGTGTTTTTTGGACTTCAAAATTGACAAAATTTGAGATAAAATGTTCTACACTCTAAAAACTTTTGTATTCTAGTTTCGGTTCGGTTCACTCAAAATAACCCTAATGTGGAATAATTCAAAATATGAGTTAAGTGTACTCAGTCGTGGTTTACGCTACAACTCAAATTTGACATGAGTGGCCCTGCAATCCTTATGAGCACTCATGCTGAATTTGGACGCTAACGGACCATTGTGGCTCCAGTTATAGCGTAAACCATGGCTGAGTAAACCCTAGCAATGTTGGTCTCTGCTTTTAAACAATTTGAGGCTGATTTATAGTTCTTACATGTAATGGGGTCAGGATTGAACAAGCCTCCCCTAATTTTGATGAGCACATTACTTCACAAATAAAACTATCATGAATTTATTAGAAATAAGTTTGATAACTTCAATGAAATGATTCCCGCAGTTATTTTGAAGTGATGGAAAATGATACTCATTCCATGTGTGTATAGGCAAAAAACTTGAAATTTTCAAAAAATTTTACTCAAAAACGGCTCGACGAACATTTGAGATTTTTTGATATGTTATGTAAAAATGTTTGAATTTTTATAAAAAAATATAAAAATAAATAGTCGTTGTGGTCCAACATTTTGAAAATCATAAAAAATAAATATATTGACCATTTTAGCATATTTGAGTACATTAATTATTTTGATCAATATTTTAACTAAAAACAACAAGTAATAATCTTTCAATTTATATAAAAACAACGAAAATCGAACCAGTGGTTCAGAAGT